>JBAPLH010000057.1:5000-82500 GCA_037897445.1 Ceriops zippeliana
ACTCTAAAACCCTAAACCCTCAAACGCTAAACCCTAAATCCTAAACCCTAAACCCTTATCCCTTATCCCTTATCCCTTAACCCTAAAACCCTAACCATTAACCCTTAACCCCTAAGCCTAAAACCCTAAAACTTTAAAACCCTAAAACCCTATGATGCGATCCCTAATAGTCAGATGATGTGATTCTTAATAGGCGGGATTATATCCCTAATAGGTGAAATTGTCTTTTATTTCTGAATTTATTATTTTCGAATTAGTAGGCGGGATTATATCCCTAATAGGTGGAATTGTCTTTTATTTCTGAATTTATTATTTCCAAATTAGTAGGCGTCTGTCAAGTCTATATAAGTGTATTACTCATGACTTTTGATATCAACTCAGCAATAATATTCTCAAAGCATTTAGCTTGTTGGAAGCTGATCCCCTCAAAGCGATCAATCATATCCTAAAGGTCTTCTTGTGCGATTTGGGCCCTCGGAATATCACAATGTTGACGGAGAGCTCGCAAAAATTCGCCAGACATCCACCATCCTCAAATATCAGAGTCGATTTGAACGACTTGCCAATCGAGCTAAAGATTGGTCCGAAAGGCAATTGGTGGGAACATTTATTGAAGGGCTTACTTCTGATATCCGACGAGAAGTCAAGGCTCGCCAACCACGGACAATGATAGCAGCTATTTCCTTTGCTCGCTTGCAGGAGGAGAAGCTAAGTGCTGAAAATTGTCAACCATATGCTAATGTGACTAGCAAACCTATCGAAGGTAACACCAACTTATCTTCTCTTACTCGTCCTTCTAATACTAGACGTTTAATCCAAGAACAATTAAAAGAGCGAATGGCGAAAGGGTTGTGTTGGCACTGTGATGAGAAGTGGCATAAGGAGCACCGTTGTAAGCAAGGGAAGCTTTTAATGATTGAGCCAGTTGAGGAGATTAAAGAAATAAGGAATGACCACACGGGCCCAGATGATGATGACATCTTTGTTGAATTCATAAATGAACCTGCAGTACATACTTTAGCTGGGTATTCGAATCAACAAACTATGAAAATTGATGGAGTCATCAAGGGACGACCAGTAATGGTACTGGTTGACTCGGGTAGTACCAATAACTTTATGGATGAGAAGATTACCAAAAAACTTACCTTTCCAATCGAGGATTGTGACAAGTTTGCTGTGAAGGTTGCAGACGGGAGAAACTTGATATGTCAAGGGAAGTGCACAAAGGTAAAACTTGCGTTACAAGGTCAAATTGTTTATTTTGATCTTTTCTTACTACCCCTAAAAGATTATGAAATTGTCCTTGGCATTGATCGATTTCCGAACCTTATCACCAATCAGCCTTGAGGACAAGGCTATTTTGAAGGGCAGCGGAATGATGTGATCCCTAATAGTCAGATGATACGATTCTTAATAGGCGGGATTATATCCCTAATAGGTGAAATTGTCTTTTATTTCTGAATTTATTATTTTCAAATTAGTAGGCGGGATTATATCCCTAATAGGTGGAATTGTCTTTTATTTTTGAATTTATTATTTCTGAATTAGTAGGCGTCTGTCAAGTCTATATAAGTGTATTACTCATGACTTTTGATATCAACTCAGCAATAATATTCTCAAAGCATTTAGCTTGTTGGAGGCCGATCCCCTCGAAGTGATCATTGGAGGCTGATCCCCTCGAAACGATCAATCCTATCCCTTTTTATTTCTACAAAACTCTTGTTTTCAATCCCTATTCAAAATTCCTTATTCTAAAACCCTAGGTTCTCAACACCCTAAACCCTAAAACTCTAACCTAAATCCTAAATTTAAACCCTAAAATCCTAAGCCCTAAACTCAAAACCCAAAAACCCAAAACCTAAAATTCTAAACCCAAAACCCCTAAACCCTAACCCCCAACCCCTACGCCCTAAACCTTACACCCTAAACCCTAAACACTACACCCTAACTCCTACGCCCTAAACCCTTAAACCCTATACCCTATAACCTATATCTTAAACCCTAAATCCTTAATCCGTAAACCATAAATCCTAAGCTGATTTGACATGTTAATGAAAAGAAAAATGGTATCACATCCCTACCTATCTCATTACCACCAAGAAAGAGGAAAAATAAGCGGCAAAATTTTCATAGTAAATATAACCAGTGAACTCATTACACTCTTCACTCATGAGTCTTATTATCACACTGCACAGGGTAAAAGAATAAGATACTGTACGAATGGTACAGGACAAGTGAGTTTCCTGTCCGGTAACTGTTTTTATTTCCGATTCTGTCGGAGAGACAATAGATGTGCTGTGAAAGAGTCATAATCAGGAAGCTTTGGGTGTACATGACTTGCTTTAGTAGAGGCATTCTGACCAGATAGAGGCTCACCAAAGCTGCTGGAACTATTTAAATTTTCTGCACTTCCTGATGCTTCCCTTACAGGAGGATTCGATGGTTGCTCGTTAGTTGCTGATAGATGACTTTTGTGATAGGGAACCCTTTTGGATTCTGCAATTGGTCTGTAAATTGCTTGTTCTGCTAATTCAGGCTGCTCGGTACCACAAAATTCTGAGCTATTTGCCCGAGAAGGAGGCATCTTTGAAGCACCTGCAGAATGGGAACTCATCAAAGAAGACTCCTCATATGATGAACCCTTCAATTGAACTGGCTTATATGGCACTTGTTCTTCTGGCCTGTGCCTGCGAGAGTGCAATGGGTAAACCAAGTTTCTGGTTGGAGACTCGGTCTTTAGCTGAGTTTCATTGGCATAGGAACTATTGGACATCTTTCTTCCCACAACATTGTGTTCGGACCTCTTTGGCCTAGAAGGGGACATTTGTTGTGCATCTGCCGCATAGGAACTCCTTGAGTATGACTCCTCATTTGATGTACTCTTGGAGTGAATTGATTGAGAAGCTGCTCCTTCTGCTGATCTGTACCGAACTGACCTCAACGAGTAAACTGGGCTCTTGGTTGGGGACTGGAGCTTTGGACAAGTTTCATCAGCATTGGAACTATTTGATGTCTTTCTTCCCTCAACATAGCCCATAGTTATGGCAGAACTGGATGACGCTGAAGAATTTGAATAAGCACTTCTAGCAGAAATCAGTGGAGAGGCTTTTGTCCGCAGAGAAAATCCCACACCTGAACGATTTTTATCTGTTTGAGTCTGCTTGGGAAAATCTTCTTCAGAATCACTACTACCTGCATCAAAATATGTTCTTGTGCTTCTCTTTTCCTTTCTTCCAACACCAGCTTTTCCAGGCTGGAGCATACTACCAGTAGATGTCCTTTGTGGGAGCTCCTCATCCGATTCATCAACAGCATAATTAAAGCCTCCACTTGAGTCTTTACTTTTATCATCTGTCTGGTGCACTGTCTGATTATATGGCTCTTGGTTGCCAGCTCCAGATAATATCAACCTTAAACTGCTCACTTCTAACAGAAGTACCCTCCAAAGTTCGTTTGGATAACACAGGATTGTCTGATGGACTACTGTGATATGGTGGATGCCTATAGCCCTTATTTCTACGGCCACCAGTCAATGTTCCATAGTTTAACTCTACACCACCCCCAACACTGGATTCTGTTACATTTTCTGCATCATTTGAGTTCAAGGTAGACAACATTTGCGCTGGGACATTTTCTTTGACAGAAGATAGCCTTGAGGGTTTCAAGCTCTCAGGCAGATCCTTTGCACTTGATTGGGATTCCGCAAGTCTGGGAGAAGGCTGACTGCTGTGCGAGTCAACACGACTAAATTTTCTGTCAGTTACTTCAAATCCTTGGTTTCTCTTGGTCTGCAACCCTGTAACCCCCAATTCAAGTGAAGGTTCCTCCAAATGTGTCATCTTATTTGGTCCCACGTCTTCTTTTTCTGCCAAAGGAGATCCTATTGAACTAGGACTCTTATTCTGGGTTGACTCAGAATTTCTGGAGTAAAAACTCTTACTTGGATGGAAATGACGACTGCTTGGATTGAATAAAAGCTTAGATTCATCAAGCTCCTCTTTGCCATCAGAACTTGGGCCATCTGAGTCATCAAAAGTCATGGGCAATAACTCGCCTGGTTGTGAAGGAACTTCATGACTTGTCAAACTCTCAGAAAACACAGCACCAGGGTGCTGCTCTGAGTCAAAAACTGTTAGAGAACCATGCGTTCCTGAAGATTCATCCATGGCTTGCACAGGGCTCCAGGTATGTTTATGCACATATGCATTTGCAGACAGATGGGACAATGAGTTTCTACCTTCTGATGGATAAAACCCAGGCTCTTGGCTTTTATGTTCACCCTCCAAATGAAACTCATTTTCATCTTCTGAAGCATAATCATCAAAAATTGCAGTAGCATAGTTGAACAAACCTGTTTCTTTTGTGTCACTCTGGAGATTTCCTCCATCAAAGATAGAAGGGTACTCAAAGGCTTCCTCAAGTGAGCTTTGGCCATTGAAATTTGGATCCACAATGTTATCATCACTGAGGTTTCGTGAATGAGAAAGTGAGGAAACACCACTACACTGTTTGCTAATTCTTCCTTCTTCATCTAACCTAAGATTCTCAGATTTTACTCCATCTTGTACTTTTTGTACAATCTCTGCTTCAGATTCACTAGATTCTCTCTTTATACTTGTTTTACATGAAGCATTGCTCTTATCAAAATCCAATGAGCTCTTTTGAGAATGCCTATCTGCTGCTTTGAGCTCTTTTATCGACATGGAATCACCCATGGAATCATTATTGCAATTTGAGGAAGCAGACTGGGCAGCATTATTATGATACTTGAGATTGTAAAGCCTCTCAGTCAATCCAGCTAGATCATCTTGTTGACTAGCATCACTTTGCTCATGATGGGTCTTCGACTTCAATTTGTTTATTTTGTTACTGACTGGATCTGCATCAAGACGTTGATCCTGCAATGTTGGGCCAGCAGAGTCAGGGAGCCCTTCATCTCTTGATCCAAAGGCAGAAGACACTCTTGATTCTGTTGACTGCTGCCTGTGTGTCCTCCCTTTGCTTGAAAGTTCTGCAGCTGCCCTGGCAGCCATGCTTGCTCTCTCTGCAGACTCAGCAGCTGCCTGAGCAGCAGCAGTGGCATCCTTGAAGCCCATATTCCAGTTCTGCCCATCCATTGAAAATCCACTGCCCTCCTGACCATATGGATGCCTAAAGTCCATCTTTTCATGTCCAACCCCTGTTAGAAGTTCATCACATGCAATTAAGGACCAGAAAATAACCAAGACAAAGACATGTTTTTAAGTAATCATCTCAAGCAAACCAGTATACAGTTGGCATACCCAAAGGTCTCGAGTCTGTATTAGAAGTGCCTGATGGCATTGTCTTATTTATATCAGTATCTGCAGAAGGAAAATTATGAGAATGAGGAGATGAACTTGAGATGGGGCCATATGAGCTTGCAGGTATGCCATGCTTCTCATAGTCTCTGGAAGGAACATGGGAATCAGGCCCTCTATTGATGCTATTAGGCGCCTCTTGGATATTAGGAAGTTCCACGTGCATTTTGCTGGCTTGCTCAAAAGTGTTTGGTCCGCTCTGTTCAAGCAAAGTTTACAAACATGCAAGAATTAAGCAAGAATGTTTACTCTGAAAAGTTAGCTATATTGCCACAAATATTATCAAGCATAACCAATTCTACACATTTGATCTTACCAGCAAATCCTCAGGGGGTTTCATAACATTTTCTTCAAATGACTCGGGATCCCATTTAACATTATGTTCCTTTGCAATTGCACTTAAAATTTTCATTTTGGTAGGACCATCGGGTGCCTTGGCAGATAATTTTTCCACTAACTGAAAAATGAAAAATGCAAAGATTATTACCAACAGCACATTGTTTTTTCTTAGCCTTAAACTCATAGAGTAAACACCTACCAGACGGCTCACACCACAATCTGGACGAAGTTCAACTGCTGCAGAGACAAATTCTTTCCCATATTTTGCCATAAAATGCTTACGGGCATCCATTAGTTCTGGGACATCTGCACATCTTGGAGATGCAAATATTATGCTTGAGATTGCTTCGTTTAAGTCAATGGGACAGGCCCTGAAAGGATCCAGACAAAACAAACAAAAAGGACAACATCAGAGTGAATGGAAAGGGAAAGATATAGATCAATAGAAAAATCCACAGCAAAGTTTATCATAAATAGGGATAATTCACAAGCACCAGAAGAATACAACAATAACCAATTATTATCCCAACAAAATATATCTTCATCAATCACATGATAAAAAATTACAGAGGCAGAATTTAGTGACCATTAAATCTATCAGTCAGAACAAAAAACAAGCAAATTCCCACTAATGAATAGACAGCCTTTCAGGCTGCTGACCCAAGCAAATGATTCAATAGTTGCACACTTATAAAACTAGCTTTGACATTCAACAAGCAGGATGAAGGCATGCCTCATGATAATTAAATACCTCTCATTTGACAAAGAACCATTTTAAGCAAACAGACTCAGCATGAAAAGCTACTCTTTCCTTTAGACAATAAAAATAATATTACAATGATGTTTTATATCAGTTGTGCACCTGCACAAATTGGATGAATGGTATGCTCTAAAGCATCGAAAACTGCCTAAAAGAAAATGTTATGTAGAATTACATACTTCTGTGACTCAATGATTGGCAAACGTGCAACAATAAGTTCACAGTATATCTCAATAAGATCATATGCTGCCATTGTCTTCTCTTCCCTAACCAAATGTTCAACCTGCAAAAAACCGAAACAGATACATAGAGGTAAGTACCGTCTCAAAATATGCATAACCCAGACCAAAAATAGCAAAGATTATGCTAACATTCCATAGCTAAGCTCATAAGTCACATAAAAAACATTGCACTAGAAGGTGCATAAAGACAAAGGAAATACCTCCAGGCGAGCAGCCAGCCAAACAGAAAATTCCTCCAAAAATCAACAGCAGCCAAGCACAAAACCAATGAATTCTAACCATATTGATTCTTTTGCTTAACTTATTCGGTTATATTTCATCGAGAACTAATCGGGCTCAGGTATGAAGGCTCCATCAAGCAATAGCCTTTTTCTTTTTGTTCTTTTTCTTTCTTTTTTTTTTTTTTACCAAAATGTTAATAGAAAAACTTGCACGAATCTGAAAGACATACTCGAATTCTGGCAGTCCGGTCCTGGCCAGCCTCGAGCAACCGAGCTAATTCCCTCTTCAGCTGCTTCACCTGTGCCTCTCTCTTATTCTTCAATAGCTTTATACGCGACTCCGCTAGCTTCAAAGCCGTTTTGCTGCATCAAATTCCAAAACCAATAGTCATCGTATGAATAGAAAAACGGCACACACACACACGCACAATAAACTCTTTGCTTTGATCAGAAAAAAGTGAAAAAAAAAATAAAAATCCAAGATTGATTGCTGCAAACGGCACAGAACTTTAAGAGAAGCCCAATCAAGATTAAAACTAAAATTAACTGAAGAAATTCCTAGAATTTTCATTTGCGCTCGCCTTCCACGGACCACAAAGATCATACAGACTATTGTAACACTGGAAGAAATCCATGTAAACAAATAAGAAATTTGGATTTACCATTTCGTAGACTTGAAGCTCTTGTGTAACATGGCTCTGAAACTGATATCTGATTGATTATCCTGCTTTCTTTATTCCTTTTTCCCTTCCTGAGATCAATAGAGATTGAAATTTGGACTTGGAGGCGAAAGAACGAGACGGATTTTAGTTGATTTGTGGGAATTTATTTTTGGGGGTTTTTTGAAAAAATAATAATAAATCTTTATGAAGAAGACAAAGAAATAAGAAGAGAGAAAAAAAAAAAAAAGGGTGATTGAAATTTCGTTCGAATCTTTTCGGTTATTTAAGAAACCGGGCCCCTCATAATAATACTTTGGTGTGCGAACGGCCGGGGAAATCTTTCATGATTAAATTTGAATTTACCATATTACCCTTCCGGTATGCCTGGATCCGTCGTCCATCCGACTTCTTATTTTATTTTATTTTAATATATCGTGTTGACTTCTTACGGCTTATAAATCGAGAAACAGGGGAAATAAAAATTTGCGTCAGAATTTTGAAGCTAGAAACCAGTGAAAAAGAAACTCAGAATAAAATATAATCTACCAACCTGATTTTCATTTGGATAAAACAACTGGCAGCATAGAATCAATGCCAGCAGGGTCCAAAATGGAGTTTTGTTCGTTCATTTATTTATTTATTTAAAAAGGAAATTTCTTCTTGTTGTTTATATATGCTTTTGAATATTGTTTTAGGCGTAACAAATGAGGAAGGTTAAGTGTCGTAAGACTCCACCCTACTAGCTCTTCCGCGTGGGCAGGTTAGAAAAAAACATGTCCAGTTTAAAAAATAAATAAAAAATAATAATAAAGCCAGGCCATTGATTTGACTCGGCCGGCTAAGACTTTGCATCGATATTTCAAATCCTTATAATTTTGGTATATGGCGATTTGAGGTTCCCCGTTCCCAATGTCACGGACTTGGCTTCCTCCTCCTCCACGAACCGTGTGGAATTAACAAACATACTTGAATCAAATCAAATGCTAGTCAATCGCACGGTGCGTGACACCAAAGTAGAAATGGAGAACATAGTCTTCGATTTGTATCCGGTTGCACGCTCTGTTAAGGGTTGAAGAGCAGAATTTAGAGGAGGCTGGCCCAACAAAGTTACCGCCTCAAGCTTGAAGTCCAACACGTTACCTTAGTCAAAACCTTTGCTCTTATGATGTTTTTTTATCAAAAATTATCGTCTAGTCCGTAAAACCCGGATTTAATTGCACTAGACGTGAAAAATGAACAGGCCAATTTTAGGTTGGCATGCCTTTCGTCTGCCTACATTTTTTTTTTTTTTAACCGATCAATTTCAGGGCCCCGCTACATTAAACAAAAGAAATGCAACCTTCTGCATTGCATAAGGCCGGAATCATATTCTCCCTGTTAAGTTAATTAACATGAGTAGCTCATGTCATTTAAAGTATAACTCAAAATAAAAGGCCTAATATGATGGTCGTTTAGGTATAACGGTAATTTGGGTAATCGGGTTTAAAATCCATCCACTCTCCCTATTAAGAATAAAGAGGAATATCTTCCTATTAAGAATAATCGTTATAGGAAAAAGAGTATCTTCTCATTTAAAATAATTATTACAAAAGGGAGGATCTTCCTATTTAAGGTAACGGTTACAGGAAGAGGAATATCTTCCTATTAAGAATAATCGTTACAGGAAAAAGAGTATTTTCCCATTTAAGATAATTATTACAAAAAGAGAGTATCTTCCTATTTAAGGTAACGATTACAGGAAGAGGAATATCTTCCTATTAAGAATAATTGTTACAGGAAAAAGAGTATCTTCCCATTTAAGATAATTATTACAGAAATGGAGGATCTTCCTATTTAAGGTAACGGTTACAGGAAAGGAATATGTTTATATATATATATATATATGCTATTACGGACCTTTCTGGATCTCAACCATCAGAGAGAGAAAACGTAAAAAAAAGAAAGGGAAGAGTAGGAGAAAAGAGAGAAACGAAAAGAAAGAGAATTCTCATCTCCACTGAGGGACATCAGCATAATGGACAACGGTATGTTGATTTCAATTACAGTTTTTATTGCTAGTATTCGCAAAAAGAAAGATCCTGTATTATAGAAATAAGAATTTCATAAAGAGAAATTCTAGAAAAGTCTAATAATTGGTATCAAAGCGGGTCTGCGAATACTGCAATTTGTTTTCCTTTGTCCTTTTGTGTCGTATTTTGATTTATTTATTTTTGCGTATAATGTAAAACGAAACGATGACGCACGCAAAAAATAATTTTTTGGTCTCTTTTTACTGCACGAAACGGCCGGCGTTGAAAGGGGAAACGCTGGCCATGGAGAGTAAGCACAGGCGAAACGGCCGGTGTCGAAAGGAAAAGGGAAAGCCGGCACGAGGACAGTACGCCGCCAGACCCGAACAGATCTGGGTATGGCGGATCGGCCTCGTGTTTCCGGGTTCATTGTCGACCCGAACGGATTGGGCACGACAGAAAGGGGAAGAGCGTTCTTCCAGGTGGCGACGGGATCCAGGTCGGTCGGGTAGCCGAAAAGTCTAAAGAGAAATTTCACGTCAATATGAGTCAAATATTAAAAGCTTGTTAGTCACCAAAGTGGTCTACCTTTGAATGGATTTGAACAGTTGACTGTAAACTTTAATTGTTCATTTTGGATGCTAATAAAATGTTTTAAAATGAACAATTGTGGTTATTAATTGAAAGCTAGGAGATCATCCAAAGATGGATCATTGCTTGTAATTAATGACACTAAAAGGGATTAATTGATATACTGGGTAAACGTGATTGTATATCCAAAGATGACATTCATGTTAATTCTAGTATGATTAATTGATCTATTAAAGTATATTCAAATTAGCATTATTATTGATTAGAGTTATGTATTTGAGGATTACCCAAAGGTGAACTTAAATACATGATTAAAGTTTGTAATGTATCTGAATCCATTAGAGTTTACTCAAAGCATTAACGTATAAATTTGGATTATGTTTGCAGCTTCCACCAATATATTCGCCTTAGGCAATTCGATGGTCAAATTCAATGGACTGAACTATGCTGAATGGTCTAAGCATATTCAGTTTCATTTGGGTGTATTGGGCTTGGACTTAGCAGTCATTTCGGATGAAAAGCCTGCAGCCATTACAGGGACTAGTACAGAATTTGATAAGTCTTTTTATGAGGCTTGGGTACGGTCCAATAGGCTGAGTTTGAATTTGATGCGGATGACGATAGCTGAAAACGTCAAGCCATCGATGCATAAGACGGAAAATGCAAGGGAATTTCTGATGAGAATTAAGGAATACTCTCAGTCAGATATAACTGATAAATCCATCGTAGGAACCTAATGAGTGAGCTGACGACCAAGAAATTTGATTGGTCACAGCCCATTCATGATCATGTGACCAGTATGGCTAATCTAGCAGCAAGGTTGAAAACAGTAGGCATGGATGTGAGTGAATCATTTCTGGTTCAATTCATCATAAACTCATTGCCTTCTAAATTTGGTCAATTCCAAGTGAATTATAACACTATTAAAGAGAAATGGAACTTTCAAGAAATTAAGGCCATGTTAGTTCAGGAGGAAGGGAGATTAAAGAAGATGAAGGATCACTTCATTCATCTCATCGTTCGTAAGGATGCTAGTGGTAGCAGGTTTAAACCACATAAGGAAGGTAAGAAGAAGGACAAAGCCTCTATGAAAGTCATTGGAGGTCAGATCCAGAAGGATCATAAATGTTTCTTCTGCAAAAAGATGGGTCACTTCAAAAATGATTGCCCAAAAAGAAAGGCTTGGTTCGAAAAGAAAGGTATGTACTGTATATCAGTATGTTTTGAATCAAACATAATTGAAGTGCCCAATAATACTTGGTGGTTAGATTCTGGAGCTACTATTCATGTGTCACATATTATGCAGGGATTCCGTTCAATCCAGCCCATAACAGGAACTGAGAAGTTCCTCTACATGGGAAACAGAATAAAGGCACGAATAGAAGGGATTGGGACGTACAGATTGATCTTGGATACCAAGTGTCATTTGGATCTAGAAAAGTATCTCTATGTTCCTGAATGTGCTAGAAATTTAGTTTCTGTTGCAAAGTTGGATAAAGAAGGATTTAACCTCAAGATTGGAAATGGTGCATTTTCATTGTATAGACATTCATACTATTATGGATTTGGTACTTTGATTGATGATTTGTACCGTTTTAATCTTAATTCTATGTATGCTGATTCCATATTTCTTGTTGAGCATGGTATAGGTAACAAACATAATATGCATGATGAAAGTTCTGCTTTCTTATGGCATCAAAGATTGTGTCATATATCCAAAGAAAGGATATTGAGGTTGATGAAAGGTGATGTCCTGCCTCAATTGGATTTTACTGATTGGGATGTATGTGTTGATTGTATAAAAGGGAAACAAACAAAACATACATCAAAGAACCCAGCCAAAGGAGTATCTTCTCATTTAAGATAATTATTACAAAAGGGAGGATCTTCCTATTTAAGGTAACGGTTACAGGAAGAGGAATATCTTCCTATTAAGAATAATCGTTACAGGAAAAAGAGTATCTTCCCATTTAAGATAATTATTACAAAAAGGGAGGATCTTCCTATTTAAGGTAACGGTTACAAGAAGAAGAATATCTTCCTATTAAGAATAATCTTTACAGGAAAAAGAGTATCTTCTTCCCATTTAAGATAATTATTACAGAAAGGGAGGATCTTCCTATTTAAGGTAACGGTTACAGGAAAGAAATATGTGTATATATATATATATATATATATATATATGCTATTACGGACCTTTCTGGATCTCAACCATCAGAGAAAGAAAACGTAAAGAAAAGAAAGGGAAGAGTAGGAGAAAAGAGAGAAACATAAAGAAACGAAAAGAAAGAGGATTCTCATCTCCACTGCGGGACATCAGCATAATGGACAACGGTATGTTGATTTCAATTACAGTTTTTATTGCTAGTATTCGCAAAAAGAAAGATCCTGTATTATAGAAATAAGAATTTCATAAAGAGAAATTCTAGAAAAGTCTAACACTCCCCAGTAGAACGGACAGAGGTATGCAAACAAAATAAAACACCCAATGTCAAAAGTACAGCAATTAATCACATTCTAGACAGAGAGGGGACAAAAAGAGCACGAAGGCAGGAGGTTTTTGTCACCAAATAATCCTCTCTGAGTACTGAATATGCGACCAACAAAAGGGAACTAATTTTGCATCACGCAGTTATATTTCCTTTCTGTTATCATGCCCACAATCCAGTTAAGTCTCCAAAACGGCGCTCCTCCTGCTTCTTTGTTTATTCCGTTCGAAAGCTTTTAACGACAAGAAATGCACTCACCGTTTGTTTGTAGCATTCATGAACCTCAAAGAAAGTAACTTGCCAAGTATGCGACTGACTACCATCCCCATACCGACTTCTTGTTATTGTTGCCTCGTATGGATTGATTGTATTTCAATCACCCCTGTGAGATAATTGCTGTTGATGGCATCAGATACTTGGATGGTATAAATACACAACAAAAGTCTAAAGATGGAAGGAAACTTGACAGATCAAGATTCAATCGAGAAAAAATTAAAACAATGCGGCTTTAGAAATGAAATATATTGGAGCAACTAAAATTAATTTAGCGACTTAAGAAACAAGAAACCAATCAAAATATTCCCGAATGTTCCTTTAATTTTCCTGTTTCTTTAACGAATTGTGATGTATAGAAAATCGAGGAGGGTCTCTTAATGTTCATAACTTCCCACAATGCATCGTTCAAAACATCCACATCTTAGTCGGTGTACTTTGTCCAATACTAGAAGACAATAAATCCAGGATTTGTACTCTTCTAAACTTGAGAAGTCAGAGTTCTACCTTGGCGCTACCCAATTGGCTAAATAAAATGGCCATATCCATACCCCGTGTCATCGTAGGCACAGCTGTTTCATAAGGACGCTCAGGAGAAAATCCAACCTTTCCAGACTTATGCACTTTCTTGATGCAGATCTTAAACTTCTCATGGCATTTAATGTCAACCAGACCTGGAAAAAAGAAAACTAATATTGGTATCTAAATATTTGCAACAGAAAGTATAACTCAAATAGCTAATCCAAAAACAGCATTCATTATAGGCAACTTCAATATAAAGAAGTTAATAACAGATAGAGTTAAAAATGAAGGGAAATTCATTTTCCTTTCCATAAAAATATTTGACATAACAATGTGGACACACTGTCCCACAGATAATTGTATGAGAGGGCTAAGAATGTGAAAATCACATAAGCACCCTGCAGTGTATGGTCTTTGCTGAATTACTCTTAGCTACCACAGAAAGAATGCCAACCGATCCACCACCACACAAGGCCCTTACGCCTTCCCATACCTTCCAACAAAGTTTTTTGTTATTTGATTTGATTTTTCCCCTTCTATTTTAGAATATCATCAAAATTGAATTAAGCAGAACCATGTCAATGATGTGATCCCTAATAAGTAGGATTAGTAAACGACGTTCTTAATAATTGTCTTTTATTATTTCTAAATTAACAGACAGGATTATATCTCTCATAGTTGAAATTGTCTTTTATTATTTTTAAATTAGTGGGCGAGATTATATCCCTAACAGTTATCTGTTAAGTCTATATAAATGTAATACTTATGACCTTTAGATTCAATTAAATAATAATATTATCAAAACATTTAACTTATTGAAACTTATGATCATTAGAGACTGATCCCCTAGAAGCGATCAATCCTATACCTTTTATTTTTACAAAACTCTTATTTTCAATCTTCACTTCCTCATTCCTATTCTTAATTCCTTGTTCCAAAACCCTAAATTTTCACCATTTGGTATCAGAGTGGCATTCTTAAGATCCTATTTCTATTCCATCCAAAAAAAAAAAAAAAAAGTTTTTATGCCTCTTACCTGATAGCAAAAGAAAAATTTGGGTATCACCAATTTGCAATCTTACAGTATGTCTTTACATAACTCTTCTGATTCTAAAGCCCAAATATCTCTAAAGTTGAAAGTACTTTTATTCAATTAGAAGGTGATGCAATCCAATGGTATGATTGGGTCAAAATATGTAGTAGAATTCCTACGTGGGTTGAATTCACTAAAGGCCTTCTTGTGCGATTTAGGCCCTCGAAATATCACAATGTTGACGGAGAGCTCGCAAAAATTCTCCAGACATTTATCATCCTCAAATATCAGAGTCGATTCGAACGACTTGCCAATCGAGTTAACGATTGGTCCAAAAAGCAATTGGTGGGAACATTCATTGAAGGTCTTACTCCTGACATCCGACGAGAAGTCAAGGCTCGCCAACTACGAATAATGATAACAGCTATTTCCTTTGCTCGCTTGTAGGAGGAGAAGTTAGGTGTTAAAAATCGTCAACCATATGCTAATGTGACTAACAAATCTATTGAAGGTAACAGCAACTTATCTTCTCTTACTCGTCCTTCTAACACTAGACGCTTAACTTAAGAACAATTAAAAGAGCGAATGGCAAAAGGGTTGTGTTGGCACTGTGATGAGAAATGGCACAAGGAGCACAGTTGTAAGTAAGGAAAGCTTTTAATGATTGAGCCAGTTAAGGAAACTGAATAAATAAGGGTTGACCACACGGGTCCAGATGATGATGACACCTTTGTTGAATTCATAAATAAGCTTGCAATGCATACTTTAGCTGGGTATTCGAACCGACAAACTATGAAGATTGATGGAGTCATCAAGGGACGGCTAGTAATGGTACTAGTTGACTCGGGTAATACCAATAACTTTATGGATGAGAAGATTGCCAAAAAACTTGCTTTTCCAATCAAGCATTGTGACAAGTTTGTTATGAAGGTTGCAGATGGAAGAAACTTGACATGTCAAGGGAAGTGCACAAAGATAAAGCTCGGGTTACAAGGTCAAATTATTTATGTTGATCTTTTCTTACTACCCTTATAAGATTATGAAATTGTCCTTGACATTAATTGGTTATAAACCTTGGAAGATATTACTTGAAATTTTTCTAAATTAAAAATGAAGTTTCTATTGAATGGACATCCAGTGGAATTATACAACAGACGCGGGGGTAATGTTATTACCGCTAGTAGTCATCGAATGGATAAAGTCCTACAGAAGGCAAGATAAGGATTCTCGATACAGTTAACAGGTGCAAAGATGGTCAAATCACATTTTATACAAGAGAAGGAGATTACAGTACTATTAACTAAATTTTCTAGTTTGTTTGTTAAGCCTGCAGGTCTACCCCTGCAAAGGATACACAACCATCATATTCCGTTATTATCCAAAAATACACTTGTTAATGTTCGACCCTACCATTATCCACACTTTCACAAAGGGGAAATTAAGAAAATTATTAAGGAGATGTTGGAAGTGGACATCATTAGATTGAGTGTTAGCCCATACTCGTCTATTGTCCTTTAAAAAAAAAGGGGACAATTCTTGAAGGATATGTATGGAAATTAAGTTGTTATCCAAATCTTAGTTCAATAAACTAACCTTCCTGTTGAAGATGCTACCTAGGAGTTCTATCATTCTTTTGCAGATTGGTTTTCAGACTTTATTACCAATCAGTCTTAAGAACAAGGCTATTTTGAAAGACAACAGAATGATGTGATTCCTAATAGGTAGGATTAGTAGGTGGCGTTCTTAATAATTGTCTTTTATTATTTTCGAATTAGTAAATAGGATTATATCTCTCGTAGGTGAGATTGTCTTTTATTATTTTCAAATTAGTATGTGAGATTATATATCTAATAGTGGTTTGTCAAGTTTATATAAATGCAATACCTATGACTTTTGAATTCAATTAAGTAATAATATTATCAAAGTATTTACCTTATTGGAAGTCGATCCCCTCGAAATGATCATTAGAAGTTAATCCCGTCAAAACGATCAATTTTATCTCTTTTATTTTTACAAAACTCTTATTTTTAATCATCACTTCCTTGTTCCTATTCTAAATTCCTTGTTTCAAAATCCTAAGTTATCACCAGCCAATTCAACAAGCAAAAATTTAGAATCCAAAGCTGTAGTTTTATCATTTGAAACAAGATGTGGAGAATACAGTAATAGTTTGTAGGGCACAATAAATTGCAAGGAGTAATTAGCTAACTAAACCCTATTCATCAGACCGAAATGCTAACTAATACAATCCCAAAAATCAAAGACAAATTTAATTCGAGACTCACACCTATAGATCAATGGAATGCTAACAACTATAGGGTTTCTCGTGAATTAGAGATTCATCGTGAATCTTACAACAGGCATCAAGATCGTCACAGGGTTTCTCGCCGGGACAACCAGTCCAACCTACCCTGCAGTACTTGCCGTATCTAATCCCTATCGCTGAATTTTCCCAAAAAAGAAAAAAAAAAACAAAAGGAAACGAAAGATCACGGATCTACCCCGATAAATTATGCTTTGAAATTTCTCCCTGATCAATTGCCTGTGCTTGCTGTAGGAGTTCCTATTCTGCGACAATGACTATACATGCATATCACTTGTAGCTTTACACATATAAATACACATGACAACATTACATGTAATATGTTGTATGTAGTAGCTCATAACTCATTTCCATTTTGGAAGTCATTTTTCATTTTAGTTTCTTGATGAACATTGGCAATAGGAATATTGTTAGATTTCTCATGGTGATTAATTTGCAATTTCACTAGGTTATGAGGAAAACCAGGGTGGGCATGAAAGATTATCAGTTGGAAAGCATGTTTCTCCACCACACCTACATGTCTGGTGGCTGTAGGCATTGCTCTTACACATGTATTTGTGCTACTGGTGAAAATAGGTGAGGTTGTTGTTTTTGCGTTAATTATTAGTAATTCCTGGTTGGTTATTAGCGACTTAGTTTTTTTTTTTTTTTCACTGAACTACGTGGAGAAATCAATTGGCCTTTAGCTAAATGGCTTAAACAATGTATGTCCACTGAGATATATAGAAGTGTATTCTAGGGAAAGAAAAACTTGTACCCATTTTTAGGATAAGATATATGTACATAGTCCCTGTGGAGATTTTGACTCTTCGCTTCATTGTGAATATGGGGGACATAAGACTGTGCAACACAGTAGTCTATCTACGTGATAAAGTGTTTGCTAACAGCTTAGTGACTTGATGATACAGTGCTGTTCTTCACTATGGGCATGCAGCGGCTCCAAATGACAGGCTATGGTTTTTGAGCACATATTGTTCTTTTATGTTATGATTTATCTTGTTTCTGAAGTAATTTTGTCCAGACATGCAATGAATATTTTTCTGTAATTTATTGTTGAGATTGGCAATTGGAAGTTGCACCATAAGATGCCCATGGATGTGTCTGCAAAAGCTAATAAGACTAGGAAATCTATCCATTTCAAAGTGTGCTGTCTGGTCACTCATTCTCCTGTCATGCTAGCGGCAGAATGTCTTTTTCTTTTGCAATGCATAGATTGGTTCCTGCAAATAAACGACCCTTCTTGGAAGTGCAAATGCATGTTGGTGTGTTCATTCTTTGGAGAGGCAAGTTTATGATTGAAAGAGTAAATGATACCAGTTTGAGGGGCAAATGTTGGACTCTCCGGCACTTATTTCACATCTTACATAATTTGGATGCTGGATTTCCCTGTATGCAAAAATATTTATGAAAAGCTGTGAAGGTGAAGCTAGATTACCTTATGAATTGACAAACATGTCATGCTTAGATATGCTTACAGAAGTTGTCTGATAAGTATCTCAAGTTGGAAGAGCTCTCTACCTGGTGTACAAAATTTTTATGAAGGCCTTTATGCAGACTTTGTTAGATGGAGACATGGCATTGTTTGATATGGGAGCTGAATACCAATTTTATGGATCTGACATAACCTGTTCTTTTCCTGTGAGTATAAGTTCTCTGTCTGGAGGTTTGCTTTCTGAGGGTGCGTATGTGTGTGTGTGTGTGTGTGTTGGGGGGGGGGGGGTACTTCAGAACTTGGATCTGCACTTGACACAATAGGGTAAACAGTCCCTTGCAAGTGTGATGTTTAATTTCTTCATATTTTTCTTTCTTTTTTAGTGCTATCTTTTTCTGTTAGTGATTGCCTTTAGGAACCTATTGTTCCATCAAAAGTTTGGGCTTTTGCAAATATATTTGGTCTCAATAAGATTCATACCCTCCTGATTTTGTCACTACTCTCGACCAACTCTATGGTTTCATAAAGGTGCCACATCATTAGCCATAGCTAAGATCAAGAAGCAAAAAATTTTCATTACTGACTTGTCCGATTTGTTTCTGCTTTTTCCCTTTTCTTTTGTCCTAAAAACATATTCTTTGTCCAGGTAAATGGCAAGTTTACAAGTGATCAAGCTCTTGTATACAATGTAAGTAGTTCCAGGTGAATATACTCTCCTTTTGAAGAGAAAAACCTACTGAAGCAGATTAACAGCACTTACACAGATGTCAATTATGTGCTTTCCCATTTGTTTGGTTAAATATTTCTAGCAATTAAATTGCCCAGGTTTCCTGTTTCTTAATCCCTCATTTGACAGGCTGTCCTTGATGCTCATAACGCTGTCATATCTGCAATGAAACCTGGTGTTAGCTGGGTAAATATGCACAAGTAAGACTAGATAAGCAAAACTCATTTCTTTATGATCAAAAAGTACTTGAATATTGTGCTGTTGTATATCAGTTCTTGTAGGATAATCAACTTTACCTTGTGGGATAGATACTTGTTGGGATATTGTTTTCTCTGATTCTTTTTTCTCATTAAAATCTCTGGAAGGAATTTTTTCCAATTAAAAATGCATTTAAAAACAAAGAAAAGGGTACTATGATGAAATGTTTAGTCAGTCTTTATCTATGGCTTCGATCCTCAGCTGTATTATTGTGGTTAAAAACTTGGGTGGGATGTGATGTGTCATGATTGGTTTTGCTAATAATTAAAATGAGTTTTATTTTATTTTATTTTATTTTATTTTGCATTTCAGGGTCAATTTTTCTTTGTAGTGTCTTGATGACAGTAGTGTGTTTATTTATTCTTTTATTCTTTACCATTTGCAGATTGGCAGAGAAAATAGTTCTCGAGTCATTGAAGAAAGGATGCATTCTAGTCGGGTGAACTCTTGCTTACCAATGGCATATTCTCTTTTTCTTGCAATTTTAATCATCTCTAAGAGGTGAAACAACGGCCAAATTTAATTGTGACATAATATTTGGATTCTAGCAATGTCGATGATATGATGGCTGAGCGATTGGGTGCTGTTTTCATGCCTCATGGTCCGGCGCATTTCCTTGGAATTGACACTCATGATCCCGGTGGTTATTTAAAGGTGTGATTGTGGCATTTATCTGCCTTGTTTTCTTCTTCAGAGCTGTACATCTCTTTCAACCATTAGATTTGATGGATTTATTCAAAAATGGTGGAATGAATTCAGGGGCTGAATAGATTACAAGAGCCAGGATTGAGAGCTTTACGTACAACCCGCGAGTGTAAGGAATGGTTAGTAATAGCCTTTATGCTAACAAACTTCTATTTTATGCATGTCACTAGAATGAGAATCAGAGGTGAACTTGTGTAATGAGCTCCAAAAAGTGTGCCTCTTTTTCTTAGCAAACACATGTTCTGATTGTTGGGTCGGAAGGGGTGGGGGTTGACTAAGTTGCTGCACACTGAGGTACTCCTGTTCTTCTTTGTTCGTCCTCTGTCCCATTGTTAAGGAAAATTTAGCAAATAATTGACAGAAGATTAAATAGAATTTTGGACAGTTGTTTTATGATAGCTGAGAATGTTAACATTTTATACAGATCTCAATACAAAGAAGAACTTCGATAAAAGACATAAAAACAACACAATGAAAAAAGGTATTATTGATTTGGACATATAATAATTCTAGTAATTATTACCTAAAAAGAATTCTAGTTATTCAATCTCAGAAATAGGCCCAATTAAATGGAAAAAGACAAAAAAAAGCGTCCAATCTCAAATTATGGCAGTTGGAATAGATTCTTACGTTAGATATTTTCATTTCGTTGATTACTACAAGGTCCAAACATTGTCCGCTTGAACTACAGCAGTACTTTCTTATTTTTGTACGGAAAAAATCCAATCGCGCCTTTCGCATAGAATACAAAATAATAATAATAATAATAATAATAATTATTATTATTATTATTATTATTATTATTTTACTATAGTAGCTACCAAAAACCCTTACGAAAGCCCCAGATTTCTCTATTTCTCCATCTCTTCGTCCTGCCTCCAACTGTATAACTTAACCCTAATTTCTCGTAAATGGGTCGCCGAAAGGACAGTAACAGCAACAACAACCAGAGCCCAGGAAGCTTCAGTGGCACGCAGCACCAGGGCGCGAAGACCTGCTTCCATTATAATGACGATGAGCGTGACATGGAGAGCTCCAACCTTGACCAATCGATGGCGGCCAACGACAAAGCCATGGCCACTGAGGACGACTCCATGATGGGCGATCCTGATGTGTCCTTTGTGGAAGGCGATGATGGTCAAACCAGCGCCGATTATTACTTCGATTCCTACTCCCACTTCGGTATTTAACACCCTTGCTTTTTTTTTCTTCTTTCTTTTCGGTTTTCTGGCTTTTCAATTCTTGCAACAATATGTAGGCCTCTGTTTTTATTTCTTAGTTTTTAGTTTTTTATTTTTATATTTCTCTTTTGTGAATCTTATTTTGAATAGAAGTGAACTTTCTTTGGCTTTGTTGCGCTTTGGAATTCATGACATGTACTTTATATCATTCCAAACTTTAGAAGGTTATGGTTTATTTTGTTTCCTGAAAATTCTTTTTAGATTGCATCTTGATAGATCTTTGCTTTTGATTAACACCACTTTAAAGCTTATCTTTTATTTTGTTCCCCTTTCTCTCTATGTTGTTTTTTTTTTTTTTTGCAGGTATTCACGAAGTAAGTGTCCGAGCAACTTTATACAAATCATTTTAACTCTGATGATGGTACCTGATTTGGCTCATAATTTGTTTAATACTTGCATATTTGTTTGATCTCCACTGATTACCAATACAGTTTTCTTTTTTATGCCTTATATAAATTATTTCTTAGTTGCTCCTTTTCCTTATTTCTATATATGACTCTTTTGCTACTTAGGATCTGGCTGAGTTCCTCATCTGATTATATCATGGAACTTTGGCTTCATCTTCCTGTGTCCATAAATTTATTATTTTATCTTCTTGCAACTGAATTACTCTACAGATAGTGATCTCTATAATCCTCAAAAATATTTTGGCTTTGACCTGGGATTATTGATGTACTGCTCATGTTGTTTGGTAAGTGTTGTTTTACACATTTGAATGTGACTAATTGATATTACTAAATTCTGTTTCTGCTGCAGGAAATGCTTAAAGATGTTGTGAGGACTAAAACTTATCAAAATGTTATTTATCATAATAAGTTTCTGTTTAAGGATAAAGTAGTACTGGATGTTGGTGCTGGCACCGGAATTTTATCCTTATTTTGTGCAAAAGCTGGTGCAGCACATGTTTATGCGGTACGTGTTTCACTTCCAGCATTTTTATTTTGTTGGTCATGTTTTCTGTTTATCATACTAAATATGGTGGTTAACTTTTGCATTTTCAGGTTGAGTGTGCCCATGTGGCTGACATGGCAAAAGAGATTGTTGAATCAAATGGATTTACCAATGGTAATGCTCTATGTGTTCGTAATGTTTTACTAATTATTCTTTTCAGACTATTCAGACTTCACAGTGTCTTTACTGACTTACCCTTTGATTGGTGCAGTGATAACAGTTTTGAAGGGAAAGATTGAAGAAATTGAGTTACCAGTTGCTAAAGTGGATATAATCATTTCAGAATGGATGGGATACTTTTTGTTGTTTGAGAATATGTTAAACACAGTCCTGTATGCACGTGATAAATGGCTTGTGAGTTGCTCTCCTATCTCATGCAGTTCCAAAAGTTGTCTGAGTTGACCTCATAAACTACTTAGTTACGTGGAGCATTATCCATGTGTCTTGTTTTTGCAACTTGTAGATTTGGAGTTTTCTGGTTACTGGCTTATACCTGACCTCATAAACTATGTCAAGTGACTGCCTCCGGGTCACAATGAGAGTACCAGGGTACTCATGTTATGCTTTTGCTGTAATGCATCCTGATAGAAGCTGTTTATTTCCATGCGCTTTAGCTCTGATGACAAGGGATACATGATTGTCACTCTATAATATTTGCTTTTCTATCAGTGATAATGCTTCTGCATGTTAAAGGCAGTTGGGGGATTTCACATTTCTTACCCTTTGCTTGTCTTCACTTTTCAGGTTAATGATGGTATTGTGCTACCAGACAAAGCTTCTCTCTATTTGACAGCCATCGAGGATGCAGATTACAAAGATGAAAAAATTGAATGTTAGTCAACTATGATTTCTAGATACAAGTGAAACAATTTGTATTTGCCTTCACGTGTTTGACTTGTAATTTTGCTTTGAAATCAATATCTATATGTGTCTTTGGGGCCATTTGCATGGGGCTTCAACTGCTGTTGGCAGGCATTTCTGTTAGTTTTGGTGTTTCTTAGATTGGCAATTTATTGGTTATTGGTTGACTGTTTTTTGGTTCCTTGGCCACTGGGCTATTTCAGTTTGGAATAGTGTATATGGCTTTGACATGAGTTGCATCAAGAAGCAAGCCATGATGGAACCACTCGTTGACACAGTTGACCAGAATCAAATTGTTACAAACTGCCAGCTACTTAAAGTGAGATAAGCACACATTTGTGCACTTTGGATCTACATTAAAGCATATTGTATGCATCAGTGTTCTGTCATGGGAATTTATGCTTTTTTTTTCCTTTCTCTTTCACTGCTTTATCTGGCTGTTCTTTGCTCCCTGACTCATGTTTGCTGATTTATTTGGTTTCATTTCAGACTATGAACATCTCAAACATGATTCCAGGGGATGTCTCTTTCACAGCTCCTTTTAAGCTTGTGGCAGAACGGGATGATTTCATCCATGCTTTGGTAGCCTACTTTGATGTGACATTTACAAAATGTCACAAGTTGATGGGCTTTTCTACAGGTCAGTCTCCTTATTCTCAGTTGTCTTTTGGGGTTTATTTCTTGGTTGCTGGATTAGATTGCCAAGGAAACTACTTGTTTTAACCTTGCATTTCAAGCATTCACTAGCTCTGGCTGGAGTAAAGACTAATTTGCATTAATATAAACCATTATACAAAACTTGAACATGATGATGTGCATCAGGCTAATAAGACTTATTAAACTTCAAGGTAACCAACCCACTGTTGAATTTCACATGGCAGTCAGCAAAATTGCATCAGTCCCAATAGAGAGCCAGTAAATTTGGTAATTGAACGTTAGTGTGGACTCTTTATATTTGAGTGCCTTTGAACTTCAAGGTAACCAACCCACTGTTGAATTTCACATGGCAGTCAGCAAAATTGCATCAGTCCCAATAGAGAGCCAGTAAATTTGGTAATTGAACGTTAGTGTGGACTCTTTATATTTGAGTGCCTTTGAATTTGATTATAATCAGACAAACCTTCAACCTGAAAGGTCACAGAAAATCACATCTATATCCCCACCTGGGGCAGCAGAAAACCATCTTTTGGGCTCTCTTTACCTTTCAAATCAAACATATTACTAGTTGAAACCAAGTTGCTAGGATGATCCTGCTTGAGGGTTGACCTTGGCCACTATTAACTTTTGAGACGGCACTGTTTCCTGGATCAAGGTTTTATGCTTACAATTATTAACACAGGGCCGAGGTCAAAGGCTACGCACTGGAAGCAAACAGTCTTGTACCTAGAAGATGTCCTAATCATTTGTGAAGGAGAGGCGGTAACCGGAAGCATGACCGTGGCACCAAACAAAAGGAATCCTCGTGATATTGACATAATGGTCAAATATTCGTTGAATGGTCGGCGTTGCGTGGTCTCAAGAACTCAGCATTTTAAGATGAGATAACAGGCCCCAGATTTTGGCTGAAATTGTGCTGAAACTCCCAACAGCCGTATCCTTTTACAGGAAGACCCTTTTTTTTTTTTATTTTGGTTAACTTGTCTGTTTAAGAATGGGGTGTTTTGGTTTCCAACAATTGTTTTTAACGAAATACAGGTTATGTAATTTAATATCTCTATTTGACAAGCGTAAAGGGATTGAAATGTAATTCTAAAGTTTTTTCAATTTAATTGTAAAATGTATGATTTAGTTGTATTCTTACTTGGTGCTGTCGCGCATGTTCTCATAATGCTAAGATGGGTTCCTTAAGTCGTGTTCAAGTCACGATGGTTGGTTAATCATAGGTGGGTTCTGAGCTATTTCTCGCTCTGATTTGGCTAAATGTTGAAACGCTCGGTAGTACTTTCCTTTTTATAGTATTCCACTATTCATTTATGATTAAGTGGCGTGGCAAAATTTAGCAAGAGCACCACGAAGTCTCGTGACACTCTTCCTTGCTTCCCTGTCATTCTAAGGAACCTCGGCCGACAAGCATAAGAAATAGTTGTTTCACTTCTGCCAACGGAGAATCTTTTGATACCGCCAGAAAAACGAAGACGGCTGCCTCCTCCTTACCACTAGCCTATCTCTTCGATCCACTACCTCAATTGTCACAAGCCAATCAGCTTCCTCCGTCAAATTGTAAACATTCTCTGGTATCCCAATGATTTGTTGCTTAGAAATCTAAACACGCGAAGAAAAACCAAAAATTCAAATCAACAACCCAACCCAATAAACCCCCCCTCCCCACAAAGCCGAAGAAGAATCCAGTTGCTGAAGGTCGTCGTTACTTTCTTGGGAGAGAGCTGAGACAGCTTCTTTTGAACTAGGTGGTAGAGCTGGGACGCAAGTTTTTCACGGACCTGGCAATTGATGAAGGGTGTGCCTTCTTTTAATGCAACTGTAACATGCTCCTTGGCACTATTAAGAGAGGCTGGTGGCCACTTAAACCACTAACATTTTCACCAAAACAGCCAACACTTGCTTCATCTTTCCCATCACACACAGAGGCACACACGAATACAGTGTTTCCCTTTCTCTGAATTCCAAGGACCTCAATTCAAGCTGTGGGACACGGACAACATAGCTCCAGTTTGGTTTGGATCCTCAAATCCTAAAACATTGTTTTTGTTTTTGTTTTTTTGGTAATATTAAATTTATAAAATATTTTAAGAGAAAATCCAGTCGAGAGCATTTATTAAGACGTGTAAGAAGGGTAAAGAACGTGAATCAATTATTATCTTCTTTATTATTATAAATAATAAAAATACTTTATTTCTTTATTGTGTCCGAATAAGCCGGCTCGCAATTATTTAATGCAAAGTAATACAAAAGATCCGAGTTTCGATATTTCTGATTGCTTTCTTGATTGTGGGCCATGTCCCAACAGAAATTACGGGTATTTTGATGTGCATATCAATGCGATTTTGTGAGCAAAAAGCGACGTCGTTTATGGCGCTAACGTGCCAAACTCTTGGTACCAGAACTGGATTTGCAGTGCAGCCAAAGGGTAGGGTTTTTGCAGCCTTCATCAGTTGTCGAAAATAGTCTCACACACACACACACACACACTAATTTTATCTTCCATATAGCGGAAAAACTCAAGATTCCTCTTTTTTTTTTTTGGTATATCAAGAATCCCCATGGCGTCTGTGGTGGAACCATCTATTAACCCTCTAACGACCATTGTTCCAATCGTCGACAAATGCGAGCTAAAGCTGAATACAGCGATACAAAATGTTGTAGCCGAAATCCACAAAGAAGACCCGAATCTTTCTCAATACATCCATGTTTTCTACAATTTAATGCAGTCCCAAATCGACCCACCTCTGGAAACGATCTGGGTCTTCTCTGCTTTGTCGTTCCGTAGCCATGAAATCACAAGCAACGATCTTTCAGATCGAATTTTGGTAATAAAAGGATTATTTCAGCTTATATCAGGATGTTCAGGTCCGTGCGGTCCCTCAAAGAGTACTGCATTGCTAGCCTCAGTTGCTTTTCAAGTTTATAAATTGGTTGCTGAATCACTAGGCATGGATTTGGGCGCTAAGAGAGTGAAAAAAAATGGTAAAAGAAATAAAATCTTTGATTGGATCTATTCTTGGGTATGCAAGTGTGCGTTCTTGCAAGGATTTGAATGAGGAAAGTGACTCGCATTTGCTTGCACCATTTGCGGATTTGGTTAGTGTCTGGCTGAACATGGGAGGGAGATTAGAGTCATTTTTACCTCTCGTCAGTAATGAGATATTTAGTGATGTTAGCTTTAAAAAGTGCAGCGTTAATTACTTGGCCGGAGTGGTTATTACTGAGATGTTATTGTTGAAGTTGTGCTTGGATTTGCGGACTAGCAATCGAGGAGTGGAGCTAGAGAAGGATCTGAGAAGTTGGGTTGTTGGGTCTGTAACTGCCTTTCAGAACTTCTATTTACATGGTTGTTGTTTTATTTTTTTAATCATTACCTACATGATTTGTGTTGCTTGCTGTTTAGATTGCTTTCAGGTCACGTGTTACAGCTTTGGGGGATAAGATCCATCCGAGCTTGAACATTTAGTTTTTAGTATCTCATAGAGTTGAGTTCATACTAAAGCCATTGAGTAGGCAAATTTGGTGGCTAAAAAAGCAAACTTGGTGTCAATTTTAGTATGGAATAGACTTAGTGATCATAATGTTTATATCATTGGTGTAAACAATGTAATGAATGAATAAATGTCAGCAAATTTCTTGTGTTTTTGTGATTTCTTCTATGTCATAAATCATGTGCTTATACCCTGAGAAACCTTTTTCTTCAGATACACTTGTGAACATGCTGCTGCAGAAGATCTTACCTTTGACTCCACTACTGGTTTGTAATTTTGCCTTGTGACTCATTTATTTCAGCTGCATGGATGTCATATGGATGTAATATGATTTGTGATGAAATGGTAGACATGCAAGAGTCGAAATCTTTAGTAAAGCTGTAGTTCTATATCATGCTCAAAATTTTAAGATGCCTTTATCATCAAAATTTCATGTCTTTATGTGCTGCAGTTTTATACATACAGAGACAGGAAGTGACCACCATTTCATTCTGACTACGTTTTAGGTGATTTGATTAGTGTGAACCAATCTTTGGAAGTTTTATACTGTAATAAAATAATAAAATTATTTGATGCATAACTTTCTGATGTCCTAGCTTGTGTTTAGACGTTTGTTTTGCCTTCCCCTATCTTATTGTGTGGAATATTGGATTTGAGCATCTGCCCATTGATTTTTATTTCAAGCACTCCATGGAATATACCTATGCAGAGTTCTGAGGATGAAATTTTCTTGAGGAAAATTTTGTATGATGCTGCGATATTGGCTGAATATAGTTTCCTCAGTCCTCAGAGGATCATGTACCTACCAGCACCGCATGTAAAAAGTCTTGCTTTGAAAAGATTGATTATTACACATGAAGCCATCGAGTTTTCCAGGTAGGAATCATTTTGACGGATTGAAACCTAGATGAGATGCTCTTTGCAAAATCTCATGATCTGGGTTGCTACAGGAAAATTGGAGACCAAAAGAAAGCTCTGTTGTATACTAGGTCCTTCTCTGCCTCTCAGTTGTCCTTCCAGATAATTAAGATGGTCACAAGCCTGATTGGTACAGAGGCTGCAGCTAGTAAATTAAAGGGCTCATCACCCAAAGCATTTATTAGTAAGGGTTCTTCTATCTTTTATTTATTATTGTGTCCTTGTAGCTGTGCTAAATGCCAAGCAGATACGAACAATTTGCTCTCTTCAGTGTTTGCATCTCTTACTTTGAACTATGTTGACCCCAATGGTAACATTTTACATATTGTTCTCCAGATTCCTTGCTAGTTCTTGAGGATCAAGGCTTAAGAATGTTTGATGATAGCATCTCCAAATACTGTGCCAAATTTGCTCTTAGTGACTACACAACTGATTATGACCAGCCATCTTCTATGCCAGAGACCAAGAGTGCAGATCATGATCTTCTGTTTTACATCGATAACAAAGGAGAGGGTGAGGGGGAGGGAAATGATGATGATGCAGAGAAAAATGAAACCGCAAGTGTTGCCTTCATAGCTGCTGCCAAAACAATGAGATTGCCAGAAAATGGAGGCAGAAAAAGGAAAGGAGGACAAGCTGGTAAAAAGAAAATGACTAAATTTCTCAAGCATGACCTCTCTGACACTTCTGACTCTGATAGAGAGAGCGACTCATCTATCAGCGATGATGGTTCATCTAGTGGTAGTGAAGTCGAGAATCCATCATCTGATGAAAATGTGTCAAACAGAGGGTGTT
The DNA here is from genome assembly GCA_037897445.1 of Ceriops zippeliana. Taxonomy (NCBI): domain Eukaryota; kingdom Viridiplantae; phylum Streptophyta; class Magnoliopsida; order Malpighiales; family Rhizophoraceae; genus Ceriops; species Ceriops zippeliana. The sequence goes on from JBAPLH010000057.1 coordinate 33,846, forward strand.
GCCATGCTCAACTTTTTGCAAGCCAGCATACATGCACAACCTTCTGTTCAAGGGTAATGGAGTCCTTCCCCAGAGGCTATTGGATATGCATTTCGTCATCTGCTTCATACGTCTATTTGTTAAGCTGGAATTATGATGAGTTCCCGAATCCTAACGAGTGTTTTTAATAGATCCCATGTCATTTTTGTGCAACAAAAATGCGAGTGTTAGGTAGACACAGGTAATACGCACTGCCTTCTGTATTAGTTTCTTCTTTAATGGGCAAATACTATGATTTTCCTTGCAGTCGCACTAATTTTTCTTGATTAAAGAAGACGATGGCTGAGATTGGGTTTTGATGTAATCGGTTTAATGGGTGTAATAAGATGCCTATGCCTATGGTTATGGTTTGGTTAATGTAATTTAATGGATTAATGTAACTGTTTGGTTAATGTAAGTGGGTTTGTGGGGCTTAATGTCATCGAGTTAATGGGCTAATGTGTTCATGCACGCAAGTACCCAGAATACATTGGGCTTGCAGACATCAATGGCCGGATGGTCGCCGTACGGGAGAATGCGCTTGGACAGCTGGGCAGAGTGCCCCATGTTCTTTTTGAAAAGATAGAGAAGTGATCCGACGCACGCTGGAAAGATAGGAAGGAAGTAACTATAATTGTTTTAAAATTTTGTTGATTAAAATGCTATAATTTACTGAAATGGTATATGCATTTAAACTTTTTTGGATGGGTCAGATAAAAATTTTCTGCTGGTCACCAACTTACCCGTCAAAATATAAAACTCTTCTTGATGTGGAGGCAAAAGATTTCGGAAGGTTTTCACGTATCGAGGATGATAACATGTCCCAGAAAATCACCTCGTGACATGATGAGGATGACATGATAAATGAATTGAGTCAAATGAAAGGCATGCAACATTTCTCTTTTTTTTCTTTTTTCACTTCTAAGACTGTTGAAGATGATATGTGCTTTCCAAAAGGAGAAAAAAAAAAAGATAGGAAGGAAGAGTGATGTGTCCACGTCAAAAAGAAAAAGGGGAGAAGAAGAGATTTAGGGTAGAAAAAGGGAAAGAGAGTTTTGGCCCAATTTTAAATTAAATATATTATATTTTTTATTATATTTTAATAAATAGCCTCAATTATGAACGTTGAATCCTTTAAAACTATCAACCCTATATCTTGAACTCTATATTTTAAGAATTTTATAAACCTTAAACTCTAAACCTTAAATTTTAAATTCTAAAATTTTAAATCTAAAATTCTAAACCGTAAAATCCTAGATGGTAAAACTCTTAACCTTAAACTACTAAATCATAGATTCTAAAATCCTAAAATTTAATCCCTAAATCATAAAGTCTTTGCCACAGTACTCATATCCTTAGAACCCTAAATCTAACATTTCTTCTATATCTTATTTAATTGGGTTCTCACAACAAAAAGAAAATAAAAAATAAAAATGACAAATATTATTTATAATGAATCACTCATCATTCAAGTGCACTTTTTAAATTTTTTTAACTTTTTTTTTTTTACAATTTCTTTACACTAGTAGAAAAACATGATGGTATTATTTTATACTAAAAGTAGTAGATTTTATTTATATTGCTTAAATCAAAGTAAAAATCAGAAAAATGTTAGTGCTTGATATTGATAAACTCAAAACCTTTTGTCGTCATTATTATTGTTTGTTAATGTGCCACTTTCCACGCGCCTAGCAAATTCATGCCCTTTGTTTTCCAACTATATTTGTTTTATATATGATCATTCACCTTCTGAACAATAGCTACTAAATTTGAGCAACCAAAGTGTTTCAACAGCTACACATTCATGTCTTGTCGGTGAATTAGCTTTTCTTTTTTTAACCTATATTTACTAAGTAAGTTTTGATTATTTATGATGTGCTAAAATTGTTAAAATGCAAAGTGAATGCATGGGACTGAGAAATAAACTCACTTCAAAAATTCTTCAAAGATATTCATAATCATATACTTTCAACGAAACATATATAGAACACTAGTCAATGTATGGTCAGAAAACCAAGTTAGAAAAAAATTACATTATTCATAAAAGTTCCATTTTTTCGTTTTTGTTTTTTTATACTACTTGCATCTTTTTTCATAAAAGTTCGTTATTCATAAAGCCTAATCCAATTGTTTATAGAATAACAAAACAATTCGATTATCAGCACGATCCAAACGCCTGATGAACTGAACTCTTACTGCGCCACACGAGAACCATGCCTCCAAATTGTCAGAAAAAGATTTGCTTCAATGTCAAAAATTTCTTCTGTTCTCGCTTAGCTTTTGCAGAAAATTTGATTCTCAAAGCATATTTTTACATTAAGTATAATACTAGTCCTAATTTCATTGCCAGTATTTTCCAGCATCATCTTCAAATAAATATGGTATGCCATCCAACCTTCACCGTGGTTGGTATATTATCCACGTCTTGGATCGAAAATAAAATCTAAGCAATTTGATCCCATAAGGCTGTTAAAATTATCGCAGAGTGCAAAGTTCCACAAAAAGGAGTGGACCTCCAATGACAACCAAAGGATTTGTCGCATAGATGAGAAGAGGGCAGGAAAGGACAACGCTTCCCCAAATTCTTCCCAGCAAAATTACAGAACCCGTGGTTGAAAACAAAATAGTGATGGCAATTCTCAGCGGAAACACAACATCCTCTCTGTTTGCAGTGCCAGAACCCATGATGAATTCAGCTAATAGTCTTCCTTGTTGGGGCATTGTGATGCTCTGTGCCCAGACTGCCCACAGTTAAAGCAAGAGCCTCCAAAGCCTCTGCTATGCAGTCAAAAGATGCATCATTGCGTTTAAATACACACAAACGCACTCTATACACATATATAGGTGTTAACGAAAACTCACTTTTAGGCCATCACTGCTAAAAATAAAACCAAAAAAAGAAAGTCCAAAACCGTCCACAAAATTCAGCAGAGAGGATGCATCGTCTTCAGAAACACATGTAAAACGGGAGAGAGAAGGACAAGACAGGATACAACAGAAGTAAAACCGAACTTATTAAAATTTCCCGTATATGTAAGCAGAAACAAGGGAAGAGGCTAGAATTCACCAGTGGCTGACATATTATAGACAACAGTTAAATCCTGACTGCTATTCCCAACGCAACAACCAAAGTTTGGAGAACAGCAATCAACCTCTTAGTTTCTAGCAAAGGTGGCTCAATAACAAGGCAAATAAGGACGAGAGCAGATGCACCCAAAAACAAGAGGTTCCTAACAACTCAAGATTAAGGCAAATAAGTATGAGAGAAAAATCCAACTTTTATCAAACCAATAAACCTACTCAAATACCTGTATTGATGTTTTTGTTAACAACTCAACATTAGCATTGATAAATCCATACCTGTCTCTAGATGCTGACCTGCTTGATCTTCTAGCACCTATTAACCAATCATCCCCACCACTTCTTGAAGTCCGAGACCAGCTACTCTCTTTCCTGTAGCTTTGACCATCCCTATTCATATCTCTATCACCACTAGAATTTCGACGACCAAGCCCACCACCTCCAGAAATCCGAGACCAGCTATTCTCATTTCTGTAGCCTTGACCACTACTCCTATACATATCTATGTCATCATCAGAATGTCTACTACCATCCCAGGCTGAGGAGGATCTAAAACCTCTCTGGCCCTTAAAGCCTCCTCTAGGAGGTCGATCCCTATCAGAAAAACTGCCATAGAAATCTCTTGGAGGCCCATCATCTTGCAGTGCAGGCAACTGCCATAAAAATAAATAGAAACTAATTACCACGTACAGGTTTTGCCCCACAAACAATCACATCACAAGATGTCAGGCAACATATTTGGTTTCAAAGAACAGGGCAGCAATGAGAAACAGTAACCAAATCAACCTTGGTGATCTTCAAAATAGTGTTTCCAGGTGGTAATTGCTTATTCAGTAGCTCTTTGGCAATCTCCTCTGGAAGATCAAAAACTGCTCCTTGAATCTGATACAAAAGGTGTCAATTTAGTTATTTTAAATGATGCAATTCATCAATTAGGCAAAGGTCAAGTCCAAATGTTCTCAACACTTTGCAGGAACATACCCTTTCATCTGCAATTAAATATATTTTTCCAACTTCATCAGCTGCTGAAGGATACACGTCTGAAAGAAAACCAGTTACAGATCTGGCAGACAGGAACCCCCTGGAATAAGCTGAGTCCCGATTCAACTGCAATGTTATCCGACCCTGCAACATGAGATTCTGGCTTAAGTTAACCACAGCATACTATCAATACCAGCTAAAAAATTTCAATTCTTCTAAAACCACACAAGCAAATATTGGGCTCACATAATATCAGAAACTTCAGGATAAATGACAGGCAAACACATGCATCGCTAAGAAAAAGAAAGTGACACAGAGATATGGCCCATAAGATATTCATAAATTTTGTTGTGAACTATCCAGAGTTTTGATGTGGGGAAAGAAATACATGCAAACTGAACACTCTTAAACACGGTGAAAATGGATCGCAATAGGTAGAAAAAAATTGTCAGATTTTTTCAAACCATCCCAAATTTTTAAGCAGGGAACCATCCATATGAGACCTGAAGACTCTAAAACATGGTGAAACTGGATCACAGTAGGTGGCAGAAAATTGTCAGGAATAGACAGAATGTTCACAACATTGCAGACTTTATGAATTAGTTTTTTGGCAATCAAGCAATTTCACAATACATGATCAAGCATCACCATTGGAGGGAGGCCGAAAAGAGGGTTTAGAATAAACCACCAATGATATCAACCACAAGAATTATGACAAAACTTTTGAGCCCAAATAACTATTTTGCTGCACTGATACATTTGGAAATGTCAGGGCATATTATTTGCCTGCTCATGGCTGATGAGAGACCGAGTAGATGGAGGCCGGGAAAACCCACTCAAGTGTGCTAGTGCAGCAGCAAGAGCACTTGTCCCTTGTTCATTTATCAACTTCTCAGCAGCGGGGATGAAAAACTCTAGGGACTCAGAATGAACACCATTTAGAGTAGCAACCACTTGCTCAGCTGATGACTCTAAAACCTCTTCAATAGATGGTGGGCTAACAAACTCAAACTTGCACCCCACATCACGCTCCAGGGATCTCACTGTCCTCCTTTGGTTGCTAGTAAACATCAGAATAGCAGTACCTTCCTTTCCTGCACGTCCAGTACGACCAGAACGATGCACAAAAGTTTCTGGATCATTGGGAAGTTCAAAGTGGATGACCTGGAGACAAGAGAGAGCAAGGTTGCAACTTGCTAAAAATGAAGGAAGCAAAATGTGGAAACCAGTAGCATGAATTAAGACATTTCATATAAAACGTATTGCAAAAAAACAATGAAAATAGAAATGAAACATTCTAAAGATGTAGATCATTAGAGCTCCTACATTGGACACATATGCAATGAAAATACCATTTGATGTGTTTGTAAACCAATGGTTTTCACACATCCATTTTATCACTCACCTCCTAACCAAACCAATGAAGATGGTACATCTTAAAACTTCCATCAATGCAAACTGACTCTTAATATGAAATATTGAGAGAAGGTTTCAGGGAAGACTTGCCTAATCTCATCTATCATTTACATTATAATAAAACATAAAAATGGTGTCCCCATATCAAAGAAACGACCACAAGATGTTACCAAGTCAACATTAGGAATGTCAAGCCCACGGGATGCAACATCAGTGGCAACAAGCACAGTGAATTTTCCCTGACGAAACCCATTTAAGGTTCTCTCCCTCTGATGCTGAGATATATCCCCATGCAATGCCTCAGATGCTATACTATTTGTTAATGCCATAGAGACTTCATCAGCATCCCGTTTAGTCTGGGTGAAGACAATGGTCTTCCCACCCTTTGCATAAACCTGAAAGTATAGTGGCATTAGATACTGACTTGCAGACATAGTTACCTTAGGTATTACAATCAATGGACGAGATGAGCTTCACAATATCAAATCACTATGGCAGATAAAACATTAACACATTGACTATGAAAATTGCACCCATAAATTAAATGGATTATAGTTCACAAGGATGACTAGCACTGTTGAGTGTGTTTTGCTTGAATTTGCCATTGCAGAGAATCAAAATTCAAAAATAGGAACATGGTCCATGACACCTGTGTTTGCACAATTTGCAGAGTATGTTGTTGCACCAAAATATATATCGCACACATCTCTTGATAGTTATAGTCTTCTATAAAAGATTTTGCTTTTTTCAAAACTTAAAAGGCCCATTTTCAATATTTTCCAAAGAAGGGCATGAACACATTGCATCATATAAAGTTGGGAATAAAGAGAAGAACAGTTTTGAGAGATTGGGGCTGCTGACTCATACTGTTACAAGATCACTAAGAATGCTCCGCTTTGAAGTTGCAGTGGTTGATATGGCATAAAGTTTGATTCCTTCCGCCAGCTTTTCATCTTGATCCCCAACCTACAGCAGAAGAAAAGGATCATAACAACATTCAACAATACCATGGAAATGTGAGAACATCATAGATGTGAACAGCAGATATGAACATTTACACAGATGCAAGATAATGGGCCAAAAGATGCCCACATAAGAAAGGGAGAATAATGTGAAGCCCATGAAAACAGATATCCTCTTAGCAAATCCATTTCAAATGCTCTCTCTCTCTCACTTACACACACACACAGACCTTTCTAGAAACAAATTCACCATTCATGGGGCTGATGTCAACACATACCAGTAACTAACAAAATTTAAAAAACAAAAACAAAAATTAAGAGAAAGAAAGAAAGAATGTAAAGAACAAGATAATAGGATTTTACCAAATCAATATGCAAAGGATTTTGTAAGTATTTCCTGGCTAGCTTCTTCACCCAACCAGGCATAGTTGCAGAGAAAAGCATATTTTGTCTCTTTAAAGGAAGGTTTTCTAAAATTACTTCCACATCCTCCTCAAATCCAAAGGAAAGCATTTGATCAGCTTCATCAAGTACCAAATATTCAACTTCCCCCAATCTGAGGCTGTTGCCTTTTATTAAGTCAATAATTCGACCTGGAGTTCCAACCACAACATCAACCCCACGGGAAAGTGCACTCTGCTGTGTAATATACGAAACCCCTCCATAAACACAAACTGTGTTCAAATAAGCTGCAGATTCTTTGATTTCTTTTTCAACTTGCTTTGCTAACTCTCGAGTAGGTGCTAGAACCAAAACTCTAGGAAGCCTACCAGCTCGTCTGCAAGGAACCACATTAATGAAATATAAGCAACAGAAAGGATTGTAAGGGCAATTGGACACCAGACGTTGTTGATATGAAAATACAAGTCTACCTCTGAGAACTTCTTTCAATATCTTCAGTAATCCGTTTAATAATTGGGATTCCAAAGGCTAACGTCTTCCCAGTCCCAGTTTTTGCACGAGCAATGATGTCTCGGCCTTCTAGTGCCGGAAGCAAAACAGCTCTCTGATCATCAAAGGAGGAGGAAAAGATCAGCCGAAATTGAGACGTGGTGGCAACGGACACCAAGGACACCCGCCCAAGCAGTTCAAAATGAATCAGACGCATGGGCATTACAAAGTTATATCAAAGTCGAGAAAGAAGTTTGGGAAACTAGATTGTAGTAAGATTCGTGAAGGACAGAAAAACATTTCTCATACTCGAGGTATCAGAGCATGCTCTTATTGAAAATAAAAACGCCAACAACAACCCGAAGTAAAAAAAAAAAAAAATTACACAGAGAGAGCTATGAATGGAAGAGCAAATAAAGGAAAAATAATCATAAGAGTACTTGAATGGGGAAAAGCTGAGTAATCCCGCGTTTCTCAAGGGTTTCAACGAGGCGGTCAGGCAGACCCAACTTGGAAATTTCAAGCTCGTTTGCATTGTGGTTGTCGAGAGCATCGAAAGCAGGAAGGTCACCAAGGCCTCTGAAGGCCTCTTCGCTGAGGACGGAATTAGGGGTGGCGACGGCACAAGGAAGGCGCCTTATGTTGGCCTTGGGCTTGACTTCCTCTGCCACCAATAAAGAAGCCAACCTCCGCTGTCTAAGGCTATTGCGTATCTGAGGATTTGAGTGTGACTTGAGTTCAAAGGAAAAAGATGGTGACTGGAAGGATGATGAGGAGGAGAAGGAGGAGGAGGAAGAAAATGTCCCACCCCAACCACCAAGTTGCAGAAACCGGCTGCTGCTGACGGACGGGACACCTACCAATACCACAACCGGGGAAACCATTTCTGCTTTTTGTCAAATACTAGATACTCACACTCACAGAAAATTCACAACTGTTAGCAAGCAGTGCTGGCCGGCGGCTGGAGTAACGGAAGGTTGAATGGGGGGTCAGGGGCAGTGGGGGATGTGGAGCTTCGTGCGGGATATATTTATGGCGTAGGCAGCCCAACAATGAAGTTATGCCGTGAAGGCAGAGATAGTTAGATGATAAGGCAGCAGCACCCACCCGGGACAGAGAGACCAGCGTTCCCCCGCCCCTCAAATGAATGGCCTGGCAGCCCTCCAGCTAGGTCGAGTGAGTCTTCAGAGGTTTATCTCTCTCTCTCTCTCTCTCTCCCGTTAGTTTTTCTTTCAATTGTACTTGTATATTTATAATATTTATTTACATAAGCAAAACAATCAATCGATTTTTTTTTCTTACGTTTTTTTTAAATCAATTCGATTGGTTATTAAAAAATTTTAATTATAGATAAAATCAAAGATTCGAATTTCAATTTCATATTAATTATAATTACTAAATTATATATAATGATGAAAAATCAAACAAATATCAATGCCTCTTTTCTTAATTTCTCAATTTTCCTTTCACCTATTTCATTTTATCCAGCATAAGTCTACGTGGCACTTTACCTCACCCTCAATTAAAAGTAAATTTTGTGATATATTTAAACTAATAAATAAATTCATGTTTAGATGATTGATTTACAAGACACGAAAACTTTATATTTTTTTATAATTATCCTTTCTTCTTTTTTATTATTTATTTTAATGAAAAACTATAATAAAACGCCTTCCGGCTGCGAGAGCCTCCTCTCCAGATGAAAAGTTAATGAAACTCTGAAGCATGAATCATGACGAGCATCGAGAGGGAAAGCTGGCCGCCATCCTTTTCATGTTGGTGATGCCCCCCACCACTCCAGTGGCAGTGCAGCCATCGATCCTCCTCAAAAAACAAAACCAACCGGGGTCTCATGTCATCCGCGCTTTCATCCCACAGACTTACAGTAGTGGGGTGGTGCTAATTAATTTAAATCCAATCAAAGTGCTTTTATTTCTTCTACCGATTCTAGACTCCACGCCACGCCACCCGACCCATTTCTTGAAACATTTGTTTGTTTGCAAATCTTGAGTAGACATCTTGAAACTATTTGCTTCAATTGCGTGGTAATGTTTGGCTTCCATTCCATTACACTCCATTCTTGATTTGCCTTCATTCCAAAGTCTTTCCCTTGTACACTGCACACAATCTAACCGATCTCATCGTCATCCCCCGTTTCGTTACCGAAATCCATGCTTCTTTAATTTCTGGTTGTGGTCGCTGGCCAGTCTACTGAGGCTAGGGTTTGCAATTTTGCAAGGCCATTCCTTCACCTTAGCTTCTCCTACTTGATTGACACGAGAGACAGACCTAATCATTTCACTTCTTCTTCGGTTGAGGTTTGTAATTTTTCTTTTCTTTATCCTAGTTTTCCTCCTTGCATAGTGTTGCTAGCTTTGCCCTCTTCTTCATCTTCTTTTCTTTCATTTTCTTAACCGCTTTTTCCGTCACAGTGGCTGCCTGGCTGGAGGTGTGTTAACTTGTCACGATGACTGAATTGGTGCCGATTTACTTGAGCATCATGGCCTTCTTTTGCACTGCAGGACCAATCTCGTTGGCCCTTTTTCACATATACAGGCACCTCTTAAACTACACTAAACCTACGTTTCAGAGATATACAGTGCGTATCATTTTTATCGTCCCGGTCAGTGCTTTATTCTAACCTTTTATTTTTCCTCCAAACGCTCATTTCCTAAGGTACTGTCCATCATGTTTTTTTTTTTTCCTTTCTGTATTGATTCTTTTCTCTGAGAATTATGCATTTACTATCCATCACTGCAGCTATGAATTGGCTTATTCTTTCATGATGTATGTTCCTTGCCAATTTTTTATTATGAACAATCTAGATTTTCTGTTCTCGTCCATTTTGCACATTGATGCATGCAGGGTTTACCTTGCTTGATCAATTGTAGAATGTGCAAACAGAATATTTGATCTTTGTAAGTACATTGAAGTTTAATGCAGCCATGATATTTCTCTGGAAGTAGCCTATTGAAAAATAGAATAGAAAAAAAAAATCTCTGCTAGGAACTATATGCGTATCTCAAATCAGTGTACTGTGCATATTGAGTACTGTTTGGTTTGCCGTTTAGATATTGGTAGTTTATTTTGTTTTCTTGTTTTTCCATACCGTGGGCTAGACTAAACCCTAAGAATTGTACAAGAGAGCAGTGGGACATTTACATTTCAGCAGTCTCCCAGTTAATGCAAGCAATTTTGAAGATTAAAGTCTGATTGATTGAATTATGGCTTAATGATGAATGAACTATTTGTTGTATGGCCTCTACAAGATTTTTAAGTGGTAAAAGCTATTCCACCTAGAAAACCAGTCTGTTTACAAATTATTTTTGCTACATGCCAGAACAATTATATGCTAACATTTGGTTAACTATCTCAGTTATGAAGCTTGGGTGATTTATAACTTCTTATCATTATGCCTGGCTTGGGTTGGTGGGCCTGGAGCAGTCATGTTAAGTTTAAGTGGATGTGTTCTGAAACCATCATTGTGCCTGATAACATGTTGCTTCCCTCCAATACCCCATTGACAGGTGAGTGTCTTGTTGCTTATGGTGTTTGTGTGTGCATAAAGCATTGTGTTTCATTGGTATGAAAATTTTCTTCTGTAACGTGGCAATTCACTAGTCGATGCCGAATAAAGTGCAGGTGCTTTATATGGAAGTGCAAGCAGGGATGTTTGCAGTTTGTTATTTTGAAGCTCATCTTAGTTGCTGTTACACTTATACTCTATGCCAAAGGGAAATATATGGATGGAAATTTCAGCCCCAAACAAGCATATCTGTGTTTGACCATTATCTACACACTCTCATACTCAATGGCTCTTTATGCTTTGGTATTGTTTTATGTGGCATGCAAAGACCTGCTTCAGCCCTTCAATCCAGTTCCAAAATTATCATGATCAAGTCTGTCTTTTTTTGATTTACTGGCAGGTAAATTTCCAAACATTGGCATCCTCATTTAAGTTTCAGATTGCTTGTTCACATTTTATTGCTTCCATTGTCTTCTCCTGCTTATGGATTATACAAGCCTTTACACAATGGCCAGAAGCATTGCTTTATTAGTTCTCCTCTTCAGGCTCTCTTCTGAGGGCATGTCTGTTTTTGAACCTTTATATCTGCTCCTCTCATTAATGGCACGGTAGTTGAATTCAAGCGTATAGCTGTAGGTTCCTCTTCACTCATTCATCGTCTTTATCTGCTTACTGTGTTCTTTTCTCACTGTTTAATATTCCCTTTCATCATATTCCTTGCTTCTTTCCTTTCTTACCACAACTTTGTGTATTTTGCCTTCAATGGGTGTGTCTCAAATGTGCTCTGTGGACTGGTTGTAAAGTATGTTGCATTGTTGCATGGATTTCTGGGTGTACATGTGCCTAGCTGCCACCAAAGTGGGCACCATCATTATACTAAAACCAGAAACTTGATATTAGCTCACTGGGTTTCATTTACATGGGTATATTTTGCACTTCACAAGTTATTCCTTATTCATGCTTTTGTGATAAGAATTATCCAAAGCACTTTCTTGTCTTCATCTAAAAACAGCTTTTTGTAAAATTGCCCCTTAACTGGTTTTAGACAGTCAACAATTTACCTAAGATATGCATTTCATTTTCCTTTTCTAATTTGTTGTTGCAGCAGGAAAATCTTAGGGAGTCTGTTCTCTCAAATTTTGTCCAGCATATAGACTGTTTTTCATGAAATACAAGGTAATTGATTTCTTTTCTTTGCCTTATATCTTTCTGTTGGTAGCATCTGTATCGTGAAGCATTTGATGAAATCCCTGTATTATACAATTATGATTAGGGTTTCAAACTTGAACACTTTATCTTGTTTGTTTCATTTTTTTTTCTTCTTTTCAAGGAAGTTTTGGTCGTTCTTGCAGCAAAGTCCGGATTCATAGATGATGCAGAGGAAGCTGCTCAATTTCAAGACTTTATCATACGTGTTGAGATGCTTGCTGCTGCTGTTGGTCATCTTTATGCATCTCCATACAAAGAGTATGCTGGTGCAAACATTGGTGGGTCTTGTGGTTTGACAGGCAGCCTGGCACATGCTTTGAAGTTAACGACTTCTATCATGACTGTTCACCAGGTGCTCCTACTTTTTCTTGCAACTCCGTGTCGGTTCTTGCAGAATTAGATTGCCTTTTTCTTGGCTCTGCATTACCTGTTTTGATTATTGTCTACAACTTTCAGTTCACGCCAGCTTACCGGGATTATGTGCTCTACAACCATAATGATGGAGATGAAGGAACAAGAAAATATCGAGCATGTACCTACATGTTTCAGCTGCGTAAGGATCCTTGTGCCGTGATCTAAGCCAAGTATCTCATGCTCAATAATCTATTTTTAACATCCTTAACAACCATGGGTACTACCCTTTTTTTTTTTTTGGTGCACAACAATTATTACCCAATAATCGTTGGTACTACAAATCCACTTTAGAAGCCTTTCTTTTGTCGATAGTGTATGGAGGATAGTTAACCAAGTAACAATGCTACGTCTCGGAATCAATTTTTACATGCTTGTTCCCCCAAATTGAAAGCGACTTTTTAACACAAAAGCATTAAAATAAAATAAAATAAAATAAACAACGGCAAATTCGGGGTAACCGGTTGGTGAAACTACCTGGTAGACCCTTCGTTTTTTCCTTTTTTTTTTTTTTTTCCCCTTTGAACTTGCAGCAATTGGTTACTGGATTCCACTAAATTAAAGGAGAACTAAGTCGGGAAATGCCTTGAAAGAAAACCCAAGTCTGAAAGACTTGGTGAGCTAGGCATCAGGAATTAACTTAGAAGACAGGTGGCTGCCTTTTCAAAGATTATTTCCAACTCTAAGCCCAATATGTAATCAGTTTCTTCTTTGATTTTCTTGTGTTGTGTCATGAGATTGATGGCCAGAAAAGAGTTGCGGGTACTGATGACTTGTTCAGCCAGAAATAATAGTATCTGTACAATATATGCTAGAAGCGGCTGGCCTGCTTGCTGAAATGGATTTTACTAAATGATACGCATGTGATGCGCCACAATTTGATAGGTCAGCGGCGAACTGGAAAAAATAAAAAAAAATTTATGCTGAATTATTCTTCCAGCAGTTATCGATGCTAATTAACGTGTACGATAATTGCTGGTTTAAGTCAGTTGCTAACCGAAAACAATGGCTTCGATGCAAATTAGGCGATTAATAATATGTCGCTGTATGTTTGCGATATAGCTCTGTATATGGAAGTCGGCGTGACCATGCCATATATATATATATATCTAACGTATAATAGCGTTTCTCATTTGCTTCTGAAACGACGTCTCTCATTCAGACGAGCAAACTTTGGATGGTTGTCCAATGACCAGGAAGCAGGAAGTCTTAAGTGGAGCCGGAAAGTCGAATAATATATATATATATATATATATATATATATATATATATATATATATATATATATATATATATATTTGTTATGTTTATCTTTTTTTTTTTTCAAATATAACTTATTTATGATTTTATATTATATAAATTTATTTTATGATTTTATATTTTAAATAAAATATATTTATTATGTGATATAAAATTATAAGTGATTTATATTTATTTTAAAAAAGTCAAAATAAAAATCTCTATCACTATATTATAAAAAATAAAAAAAAAAGTTAAAGTAGAAGTGATCGGAAGATGAAATAGACACATAAGGATGAGATCTGCGAGTCTCTTTACATTTTTTTTATTTAAAAAAAAAAATATCATGTGTAAATAACTAAGATAATAATTGTGAGAGAAATGAAAGTCTTATACATAATCAACCACAAAATTTTGTTTTCACGTTTATCTTACTTCTTTGCATCTCATCTCATGTACATTTACTTACATAATTACACGTCGAATAATTTTCACAAAAAAACAAAAAGTAAATGTAGGGCCCATACAAGAAAAAGCAATGATAATTCATATCGTTAAAATCTAGACTTGACAAGGTAGCTTCTGTACTAAGCTAACATACATAGTAACATGGTCCTGTACTTCATCATCACGGTGATGCACCTTGATGTCGCCGCTTCTTCCAACCATCCTTAAAACTTCCTGGGTTCACCCTTCTTGCTTTCCATTGTTGGTGGCTTCATTTCCGATGCTTACTCTTCGGAGTAATTGAAGTTCTGGTGATCTCGAAGTTAATTAAATCTTTAATCAACATGCATTTAAGATCAGTTTTCCTTCCCTCCTTTCTTCCTTTCCTTTTTTTTTTTTTAATTTTTTTACCTTTTTTAAGATAAAATTCATTTAAATGATTAATTGTTGAAAGAGTTGGTACCACTACATTGAACAAGTTTTTCTTTACAGAATTAAAGACATTTTTATTGTTAATAAAATTTAAAAAAAGAAAAAAAAAATCATTTTTATAGTCTTCACCTTACTACCATCTTTCAACAATTTCTACTTCAATTCTTTTCTCTCTCTCTCTCTCTCTCTCTCTCTCTCTCTCTCTCTCTCTCTCAGACTTGGTTTGCTATAACTTTATTTGTTTCAGCCACCGATAACCTCCTCTACGTATCCAAAAAAAAAAAAAAAAAAAAAAAAAAAAACAAACTTATGGTATCTACTCCTACCTTATTCCCACTAGAGCATATTACATTTGTGATCTCGAAGGCAAGCAAACAAAAAGAAAATACCAAAAAAAAACTAACTCACATAAAAATAACAAAACCTTGTTAAAACTTCTAAAATCAAAGCAGTGTTGAATATGAGTGAATTGCAATTTAAGGGGAGAAGAAAATAAAGTAAACATTTGATGAAGAGTGTGAAATCAAAAATATCCGACCAAATCAACAGAAAAATTTTTGTTTTACAATAATATTATATCTTACTTAGAGCAATTAAAAAAATAATAAAATAATTTGTAAGTATTCATAAGAAGGAACCAAAATCATACTATTATATCTTATTAAAAATTGGTTCAAAAACCAATAAACTTAAAAGTTTTAAAAGAATCAACATCACTTCAAAATTGGTTTCAAAAATCAATAAATTTGATAATTCAAATACATTTGAAAACAAATTTGAATCTTTTTTGTAAATTTTAATACAATTATTCTTAAAATATATTTACCTTGACACAAAAGAGTACTGAAGAATCATGATATTGCAATTTTATAGTCAAGCAAAAGTTCTTTCCTCCAAAAATTTAAGTTCATGTTATGATAAACAAACAGAACTTGTAAGTATCAAATTAAGTTTTTGTTTTGTAACAAAAGTATAGATTCAATGCAACATTACAAGTGTTAAAACAGTTAATGCTGCTATAAAATAATGAAAATTGTAAAAATATGGTACAAATAAATCAAATTAAAATTTAACATTTAAATTCAAATTACAAAACTATCAAATTATCATTTTATAATTAAATTTTAAACGTAAGAAAGAAAAAAAATATTCTAATACTTTTTTTTATTCTCTTTTTTCAACAAGATCTATTCTATTTCAATTTATTTTTTTCCTCTATTTTAACCAGTTTTATGTGTTTTAGTTACCAATAACCTCCACTGCATATAAAAAAACAACTCTATAGTATCTCCACTCACCTTGTTCCACCAAACAAATGTATAGGATCTCCTACAAACTGAAGACAAAAAAAAAAAAAAAAACACTTGCTGGTTACCCTACCGTTCGTGTGCGTGCCTAAACATAAAATATATACTCATAAGCGCCCGCAAAAGTATTACACACCATTTCAATATCAGAAATTCTGCACCAAAGCATCTGTTTTTGAGACTAAAAGCAAAAGTCGAAGCCAAGCTGCCAAATTTCAATATAATCCTATATATGCGCGTATGAATTGCCTGCTTTGCCAGTCCATCAACAATCTTATATTCTAGTACATACCATTTACGTTAAGCTAACGTGCTCGAAAGAAACATATTGGTTATGATTTCCTTCACTCCACAGTCATCGCAGTAAGATCACAAATATTTACCTGGTCATTCATACATGTAAGATTAAACTGAGTAGGTAAGGTAGTTATAAGTAAGTTGATTTGATTTGGATTAGAGGACTTATGGGTATGTACCAATTCTTTGCAGGCATTAGTGCTGGTGACAATTCAGGCTCATACCGACAGCCTGCATCCCAGTTACTGCATGAGGGCAAGTTGTGTCGAGGGCCCCACAGCAGTTATGCTACACTTCTCGCTGTGCCTGCTAGCTTAGTGGTAGGTTGGGTTTCAGGGGAGCCTTGCCAACACTTAGTGCGGACCAATTTGACAAGAAGGAACCAAAATAAGCCCAGGCTCTGCCCAGCTACTTCAATTGGAGCAAGCTTGTTGTGGTTATTGGCGCAATTGTGGGAGTCACTGCCGTGGTTTGGGTTAGCATGAACGAAGGCTGGTACAAGGGTTTCTCATATCCACTGTTGCTACCTTTGTGGGTCTTGTTGCTCTCCCCCTCGGGAAGCCTTTCTACCGGCTCAGACAACCTGGACAGTGCCCTCTCTTAAGAATCTGGCGAGTCTGTATTAATTCATCGACCGATTAAGCACACCAACCACACACTCTCTCTTTCTCAAAACAAAAAATACCGTGTATTGCCTCTTTCAGTCATTGTTTTGGCAATTAAAAATCGGCGATTACCGCTGCCAGAGAATGCTGACCATCTGTACGAGATACCGGGGAAACGATAGCCCATAGCAACCAGTTCAGGCGGCACCCCTTGCGCTGCTGCTGCTGCTGCTACCACTACTTTTTATTTTGTCGAAAACACATACGCATGCAGACACAAATTATATTAATCTCACACTCAATGATCAGCTGAAAAAAACAGGGAGCCCCACCGTAGAAAGTTATATACGTGTATGTATGTATGTATGTATGTATACCTACAAAGACACCAGTATTATCTTTAGCTCCTCATATCACACTCATATATATAGTTAGTCAACTACTTGATGTCGGATAGTTGATTTCCTTCAGTAAAAGACAATTAATTATATAGGAATGATATTTTATGTATTATTTTTTATTTTTTTCATATCCTAGTTAACGTGATGTATTGAGGCAGATTCCTAGACAAAGCTGCCATTATCACTGATACTTGCGACAAAGACTTGAAAGGGGCAGCAGCAGGAGGGAAAGTTTGCAGCGTGACCCAAGTGGAAGAAGTGAAGATCCTAACGAGAATGCTGTCCATGCTACTCAGCACCATCATCATGAATACATGCTTAGCGCAGCTGCAAACGTTCTCGGTGCAACAAGGAAGCAAGATGAATCTGAAACTAGGCAAGTTCGAGGTTCCGGGGCCATCGATTCCGGCAATTCTGCTGGTGTTTATGATCATACTGATTCCAATCTACGACTTCCTTTTTCTTCATCTGCTCGCAAGATCACCGGACGTCCTCAGGCATCACACAGCTGCCGCGTGTAGGGATTCAGCTAGTACCTTCTCCACCTGTTGGGTGCTTATTGGTTAGTGTGCACCCATTACATTTTTCCACACTGAACCAAACCCGGAGATTCTTGACATTCCAAGTGGAGGGTCTCACGGTGTACAGGGTAGGCTCTGATACAGGATCATTGCCTTCTCTCCAAAGTCAACCTATTGTCAGTGCCACGTCCATGGCCCAAGATCCCCTCTTCTTGGACAGTATGAAAGTTAGATAATATCCCCTCTTCTTGAGAACCGTTTTGGTTGATATCATAAATTCCATCACCGAAAAGATCACTCCAACCAAAAAGGGATGGCTAGCAGGGGAAACCATGAACCAACCCAATTTGAATCTCTTCTATTGGTTCCCGGCCATCCTGAGCCGCCTCAATTTTGCGAACTATCTGTACTGGGCCTCATGGTACAAATAAAAACGAGATAAAACAGACGATTCTAAGGAGCCTTTAGATGGAAATGGCACCAACTCTTGGGGGATGAGTGCCACGGCACCAGGGGGAATGTCGTGACCACGGGAGAGAGGGGCCGGAGGAAACAGATGAAGCCCAAGCCCAAGCCCAAACCCGTGTCTGGCAGCCGAAAACTAATCAATTAATACGCATGAAATTGATGTGAGGACGTTTAATGCATCATCTTTATTTTCCGATATATAACAATAACCCCCCTCCCTTCACCCCACCCAAAAAATCCAAAAAAGAAAAAAGAAAAAAGAAAAAGGGTATCATCTAGCAAGATAGAAGAAAGCATAGTTTGCTGATAGAAGGACTCTTGAGATACACAGAGATGGAGGAGGAGGAGGCTGATGAGTTACAGTGAGTTGTGGGGGCATGTAGTGGTAGTCTAGAGATGGTAAGAGTGGGGTATACAGAAATGAAATGCAAGGTATTTGTGGTCCTGTCTGTTCAAGCAAAAAATTAAACATTTGTTATCATCGCTTGTGATCATCTGTTCTCGCAATGTATTAAGGTACTCGTTGTTTTAATTCACAAAAAAAAAAAAGAGTAAAAATTGCAGTTTGAGTCCTAATGAATTCCAATTAAATCATTAAAAAAGAAAAGAAAAACGACAAATAAGATATTAAATGAATGGATTAGAAGATGAATCTAATATAACCGAACAAAGCCATTTGGTGGTTCCCAACTAAAAAGAGCATGAAATGACATGAAGATACTACGACGAAGGTTCGTGAGTTATGAGAAAAACTTTTAAGCTCGCATTTGTGGTCATGGGTTAAGAGCGAGAATCAATTTAAATCTTAGATTTTTTTATTTTTTTATTTTTGGAATTAAGAGAGATTAACAATTCCCGCAATTTTAAAAATTCAAGGAAAGGAACCGCTTTAATTCGGTAAGATTTTCATTCACATTTGTGTCCATAAAAGAACGTCTTCTAAAATTCTCAGATTCCAATGTGAATTACCCAAACTTACATAGAGTAGGGTACGATTTGCCAGGAGAATTGTGTTATCATAATTTGATCAATTCAAAAGGAGCATATCGCCAATTGAAGAGGATCTCTCTGCAATGCGGTGAACAGGAGTCGATTGGGAAGGGAGATAAAGAGACGTGGATATAAATACTACGTGTGTGAGTGTGAGTGTTGGAGTGTCGAGTGGCGAGTGTGTCTCAGCGTGTCTGTTGTCTGCGTGTGCATAACGTCGGGTGAATCAAAGCGCCGCTTCCGTGCCGTTTGAAAATAATAATAGTAATAATAATGAAAATTTCACAGGCTGCGCATGCCTGATTTTTTGTGGTAGGGGGGGGGGGTGACAGAATTAAATTGATTTGTGGAAAACAGACTTGGATGGATTGAAAAAGCGTGATTAGATGGGCTTGAACAAGAGTACTGGGTCCCCCGAATCATAGTAACCCAAGAATTAATTTGTTCCTGTTCCTTCCATATGCATTCCATTTTCTAAAACCAAAAGTCAAGACGACATGCGCTACTTAGTTAGCTTGGGGTTTGGGGGGGGGGGGGAGTTGGAATTGGATCGGATCAGCTTTTCGATGACTTGAAATATTCATCCATCCTTCTAAAAAATAAGTCCACACGTTACAGTAATTAATATATATATTATATGGAAAGAAAGAACAATACAAGGGACAAGCCCCCTATTAAATTAAATTTTGAAGATATATTAGAAACACTAACATGAAATTCGATTCTGACAATTAAATCTCATTTCTCAAACCTGAAAAAATAATGATGATAAAATAAGAAAAAAGAAACAAAAGCTTTGATTAAACAATTTGAGTGAGTTGGACAACGTTATCTATGCACCCCTCCATGGTTCACCTCACCTCACCTCACCTCACATCATGTGTTTTTTTTTTTTTTTTATCCACGAGATTCTACGTCGTGATGGCAATAATGCGTCTAGTCATTGTTAAACTTTAGCCTCTCGAAGATGTTTTTTTTTTTTTTGTCCTTTTTCGGGGTTCCCTAATTCTTCTCTCAATTCTCATTCAAGATCTGGGTGGCGGAGGGGAGAGCCAATGATGAAGCCGAAGCTTTTCTGGTTTTGGGTCGTTGCAGCTTCCGTTTCTGTATGTGGAATGCGGCTGGATTTCAATGCAACAGACGCATTGTTTTACCCTGAAGCTTACGGCTATCATCATTATAATGAATCTAAGCCCATTCTCCATGCTCTTTGGGTAGGACTCACCCTTATTCAAGGCGCCGGTGCTAAAGGTGCAGGTAATGCATGCCCATGCCCTCTCTCTCTCTCTCTCTCTCTCTCTCTCATACCCTCACACCCCTTACTGACTGCTCGCTTCTCTTACATTATTACATCATGTTTTATGTTTTTGTTACCATCCCATAGCCACCCAGCCGTATATCTCCTTCGCCTTCGCCTTCGCCTTCGCCTTCAATTATTTAAGTTTTTTTCTTTTATTTTCTTTTTTAATTACTCTTTAAGATTTCTAATTAATAATAGCTTTATTATTATTATTATTATTATTTCTCTTACTTACTATGCCTGGGGTTTAAATCCGTAGAGCTACAGATTACTCGGTCATAGCCTGAATGAATGAACGTGCTGACGAGAACTGGGTTTCTGTTTTTAAGTCTCTCTTCCCCACCTTAAAAAATTAAATTTTTTTTCTCCTGGATGTCAATATACCAGAGGAATAGACTACTGAAGCGAGCAAGTTTATGAGAATTTACCTCATTGGCTTTTTCAAAGACACGAGAAGGCAGAGAGTAGTATATCCCAAAACTTCGAAATGTCTAATCCAAAGAAAGAGGAATATGCCAGTGTAAAATTCTTTCACAGTTAGGCTTTTAACCTCGCCATTTAGCATTTACGGTTATGCGTACGCGTAGGTATAGGTATGGCAAAATAATCATGGTTTTTGCCTTGAAGTCTGTCTCACTTCTTGTCCTAATTTGCTTCGTTTTCTCTCATCTCACAGTTTGTCTGGATGGAAGTTTGCCTGGGTATCATTTACACCGTGGATATGGTTCAGGAGCAAATAGTTGGCTCGTTCAGTTGGAGGTTTCTGGTTCAAACTATTGCTAACAATGGGCATCATAGAGCATCTAGACTCTAGTTTTTGCATTTCGTTTGTCTTCCATAATCCAAATTCCATGCTTCCCTTCCATGTTCTTCTCTCCTCTATAGTCCGCCTCTTTAGCTGTGTGATTTTATGTTTTCAGCTGTTATAAGCATAGTTATTTGCCTAAACACTTCAACTTTGTCATTATCAATGTTATGCTTCACAGCACTTGCACACCTTATTCAATTTGCCATCTGATCCTGAAAAATGCATTACCCCTGCATTTTTGGAAAGCTAGCCAATTGCTTCGACCCCGGGATCCTTCATGCCTTATTGAAGATTACTTCTACATCGCTTGGCAAACAGGAAGTAATAACTCACTCAAGAGAACACAAGGAAACATAAGTGAATTTGCTGCATCTGGTGCTTCGCCTAGTTTGTACCTTTGACTTTATATCGTTTTTGTGACACAAGAATGTACAGGCTTGTGAAAAAATATGGTGCCTTACAATTTTATTTCTGTTCGTCTGTCTTAGCAAGACCCACAGAGCCTTTGCCTCAAACCATCCTAAATTGCAAACTTGACTTTGTTGAATAAACTGTGCAGGGTGGAGGATGGTGCAATAGCATTAGAAGTTGTGTGTATAGCAAAGGAACTAGGCATGGTTCTTCCAGACACATGGAAAGGTGGTTGGCATTTACGGGAATACTTAGCAATAAACGTGAAGAAAATCCTGGTTCCACCTCAATTCTTAAACTTTCTAGGGAGCTTTCAAGAATGATTTTTCTTTCTGGTGTTTCCTTTATGTGGCTTTAGCTGCCTCGATTTGTTTATTCTTTATTTTTTATTGGTATGTTCACTGCAGATTTCTTCAATTGGAACAGAGTAAAGCTCCGATATTGTGATGGGGCCTCCTTTGCTGGGAACTCTGAAAACAGGGTTGGTATCTTGCCTTTTAGCTTCCTCTGGCCATTTGATTCCAATTCCGTTTTGCTCCCTGTATGCTTTGATTTCAAACCATAGAATGAGAAGGAAAAAATTTCTGATCAAACTAATCTTTTTCTTAGGCTGCACAACTGCAATTTAGAGGACAACGGATATGGTTAGCTGCAATGGAGGAATTGATGTCAAAGGGAATGCACCATGCCAATCAGGTTTTTCATCTTCTGAACTTTTGATATGCTTGTTTCTCCATTGTGTTTTTTTTTTCTCTTCCAATGACTACTCGGTTTGCATTTCAGGCTCTTCTTTCTGGATGCTCTGCTGGGGGTCTTGCTACAATCTTACACTGTGATAAGTTTAGGGACTTGTTTCCAAGAACAACCAGGGTGAAATGCTTGAGTGATGCTGGTCTATTCCTTGATGTGTAATTGCTGCCATCACTTATACCCCATGTTTACTCCTTTAATATAAACTTGTTTTCTATCTTAAAAAAGTTCCCCATATACCAATAGGCCCTTTTTCTTTAAATTGTAGAGCTGATGTATCCCGTCGACACACCCTGAGGACACTCTACCAAGGTGTGGTGGCCTTGCAGGTAATCTTTCAATATAAAGAATTATATGAATTTTCTGCATAAAATATTTCCATGCTACATTCACAGCATGGTTATGGAAATTACCATGTTTATACCAGGGGGTGCAGAATAACCTGCCACGTATATGCACTAGCCATCTTGGTCCAACTTTGGTAATCCTCCCTGCCCCACACAAAACATTTATGTAACTGGTAATTTTGGTACCTGAAACTGACCTTTTTTTTATTTATTTGTTATTCGTCATTTCCAGTGCTTCTTTCCGCAGAACCTTATTGGCAATGTGAAAGCCCCACTTTTCCTTGTCAATGCAGCCTATGATTCATGGCAGGTAATAATCCCTTCCTAGAGATAATGATGTCAATTAACAGAAGAATGCATCTGGATGCAGCTTTTGTGAGTTATTGCGTAAGGCTGGTGATGGAAGGCTTCCACTGACAAACTGCATTAATTAGGCTTATTTAGTAGGGAAAAGTTCCACAAGATTATTGAATCTATTTTTACCATTTATTATCAGATCCAGAGCAGCATAGCTCCACCATCTGCAGATCCCCATGGCTACTGGAATGATTGCAGAAAGAATAATGCAAAATGTTCTGCATTGCAAATCCAATATCTGCAAGGTGACTTTATCATGACAATTGTTTCAGAGGCAGATAAATTACTAACATTGAAATTAAGCATAATAATTAGGGTGTTTCTTTTATTTCTTCGGGCCAGGATTCAGAAATCACATGCTGAATACAATAAAAGGCTTTTCAATGTCTCGAAAGAACGGGTTTTTTATAAATTCATGTTTTGCTCACTGCCAAACAGAGAGACAGGATACATGGTTCGCTGATGATTCTCCCATTATTGGGAACAAGGTATGTCCAATTTGAGCATGGAT
Organism: Ceriops zippeliana; assembly: GCA_037897445.1. Taxonomy (NCBI): domain Eukaryota; kingdom Viridiplantae; phylum Streptophyta; class Magnoliopsida; order Malpighiales; family Rhizophoraceae; genus Ceriops; species Ceriops zippeliana. The sequence continues at coordinate 57,532 of JBAPLH010000057.1, forward strand.
CGCACTTCAGTTCTCTTTGCTCCGGGATTAAAGAGTCTAAATAAGTGTAGGGATTCTTTGGTTGCTCAATGGTATGGTGACTGGCAGAGGCTGAGTAGGTGCCAGCATGAAATGGGAGTGATTGCACCGCAGGAACAAAATGATTGTTGATAAAGACCCCAAAATCAAATAAAGACAAAACACATGTCTCAAGAAAAATCTGTCATTACAGCATGTCGATAGCTATTAGCTTTTGGTGTGCTGAAGTTATCTTAGGCATTGACACTACGGTAACGTTGCATTTGTTGTTAACAATATGCAGGTGATTGCAATTGCTGTTGGGGATTGGTATTTTGAACGTTCAAGCGTGAAGGCTATCGATTGTGCCTACCCATGTGACAAGACTTGTCACAACTTAGTTTTCAGATGAGTTGCCGAAAAATTTGCCTGCTTATGATGTTGTAGATGACATTGTCACGTCATTTTTCTGACTTGTATCTTCCCATTACCGATTGTTAATGCGAAATAAATAGAAGACAATAAGAATGAAGTTTGCCGAGAAACGAAAACTTGTGCGTTCGCATGGCTTCTCTTACGCGTGCAGCGTGTGCATCATTTCACACCCAAAATCCAAGTCTTACATATGATAATTACTTGGGGCGGGGCAGATCAATGGGCTAGATTTTTCAGTGGAAAGGGTGTAATTATTCGCATTAAAAGCTGTCTTGAGGAAAAATGATGGCATATCTTAAATGGTGGTGACCTTAAAATGCTCGAGGGATGCCATAGAAAAGTGGCCGTAGCTGGTAAACGTCTCACAAGCGAAGAGAAATAAAAGGATTGGAGATTTAAGAGGGTCCTTCAATTTGAGATGACCGTATTGCTTCATTCTTGCCCCCTGAACAAGCTAGTTGGGAACATAAGCAGATGGATATCAAGTAATTTGGTTCTTAGGTCATAGCTAAAAACTTTCTGGCGAGACGTGGAATTCAAACACGAATGTCATCATCACTACTTGGGAGGGAAAATCATCGATAAGTGTCAAGAAAGAAAGAAAGAAAGAAAGAAAAAGCCCTTGAGGTCTTTAATCTCGATGAATTCCAATTACTCCAAATAAATTCGAATTATTGAGTATCTAAACAAATGGATCCAATTCTCATCTCACTCTGGACCTAAACTAATCAATGAGTTCATCCCTTTTTTGTGGTTTAAGCAAAGAGCAACCCATACGATTTAAGAGCAGTTACAGAAGAAGCAGATCATGTATAATTTAAAAGCAGGCCCAGGAATAATATGGGCCGAAAACAATGTGAGCCACGGCAAAATCGTTTGTTTTTTTTTTTCCTTAAAAAAAAAAAAACTACTAAGAAACTTTAGTTTGATGGTACTGGAATTGCTTATAGAACTAAAAATTTCCAAGTCAAGTTCTAATAGATGTCAATTAAACAAAAAAAAAAAAAAAAAAACACCTATGAAGTTTTTGAAATGTTGAGAATAAAACTTACTTCAAAGAGTCAAATAGAATTAACCACGCTTAAAACCTCTTCGGAATGGTAACGGCAATAGAGACGGGAGTGGTGGTGTTGAATTCTTTTAGACGCCGTCTAGCTTCTTCGCGGCCAATCCTCGTTACGTTCTTAGTTCTTCAGACCGCTGGACGCTGAAAAGGGCATCAAACATACATTAGATCATTATGTCACGGAGTTATACTTGGATTTGGACGGTCCGTGACAATTAGATATCTTTGGATACTTTTTGCTTTTGTCCTAGTCCCGTAACCCACATGGGACACTCAAAGAAAAAGACCTCCACCCTTTTTTATTATTATTATTATTTTATTTTTAATTTTCTAGTTATTATTTGAATGGATATGCCTGAGTTTCCAAAAAAAAAATAAAAATGCCATAGATCAATTTTCCACTCTATTGCCATACACCAGTGGTGCATCGACGAGGACGTCCAAAGGCAAAAGGGGAAAATAAAAGCGAAAGAAGGAAGGAACAGAAGAACAGCTGATTGGAAAGCCAAACGAGGGAGGATGGGGCACAAGTTCAACTTTCAACTTTCAGGAGCCTTTTTAGGTAGACTATATATTCCATGGAAATCCATAATGACCAATGCTGATATGCAATGGCATGCACCGGATACGTAAAAGTGGGATTCTTTACGAGGCAGCGTGCTCACTGGTCCCATATATCAGTGCACACGACTGCTTCTTACTTCCCTATTCATTGCGCTTTCCACCTGTTCGTTGATGCTTCTTGTTGATTGCTTGTTTTCTAAATAGCTTCTCTTCTTTCCTGTATGTCAGCCGACTGAGAACAAGGTAGTTCAAGAAGTAAAGACCGCAGAACAGTATGCCCACTCTTTTGCCGAAAAAGAAGAAGAAACTGCCAGAGCTGAAAATTTTCCAAGTCAAGCAACCATAGCGTCTGACACACACAGAAAATTAGCTGACAGAGCCACCAGCAGTTGAAGTCAAGAATATTTTATGAAACCCTGTTGTGGAGGTAGAAAGAGACTCCGTTACTGTTTCACGCACAAACAGTTCTCCAGAGCCAGTAGCAGTTGCTATTAACAGCCAACAAGTTGAACAAGAAGTTTCAGAGTCTGTTGTGAAAGAAGAGACAGAGGGACCGGATGTATCATCTGTGGAGAAAGAGGCACAGGAGCAGGCCAAGATGGTTGGTGCGCCAGAATCATCAATTGAAGCCATAGAAAAGCCACAGATACAATCAGAAGCTCTTCGTGTAGAAGAATTAGAAGCAGTTCTTGTAAAGGAGTTGAAGATTCAGAGTGTCCAAAGAAGCCGACAAACCAGAACCTATAGTTGCTGAAGTTGATCAGAAAGTGGAAGAACAATCTGAAGTGAATACAGCTGCTGAAATTGTTCTGAAAGCCGAAGAGCAATCTGATAACAGTGAGAAATTAGAACCAGTTGAACCAATTGGGAAGCCGCAGGAACCATCAGAAAGTGTTCCTGTGAAGGAACCTGAAGTGGTTGTGGGAGACACCATTGAAGATTCAAAAACAGAAACCAATGAAGTCGATGAAACAGAATCCATGGTTCCTGAAATTAAAGAGAAACTAGAGTAACAATCTGAAGTCATCAATCAAGATGAAAAGCCGGCAGCAGGAGTTCCTGAATTTGAGGTGAAACTAGAGAGACAATAAAAATGACGAGTAAGTTGAGCCTGGTATCATTGAGAGAGAGAGACATCAAAAGATGAAGTTGTGTTAGCTGTTAAAGTTGATACTGCATTCGTTAAGAAAAAACCAGTGAACAAAAAGAACTCAGCGCGCCTGCAGAACCAGCTATCTCAATCACTCAGAATGCTAAAGCTGATCTTCCGGAGGACATAATAGGATATTCTCCAGCAGCTGTTTGCAGAAGAGACTAACAGAGAGGACGAAAAGAAGGAAAGAGATGGGCCTGAGGCAGTTGAAGTGCCATCCAATGTGGCAGTCGTGGAACAGGAAAACATTGAAAAAGAGAAGGCAAAGACCATAGTCACTGGTGTAAAAGCAGTGTCAGGGTTCACTAACCATTCAGTTGCATGAATGATGATGCCCTTCAGTATAGGTTACGCAAAGAAAAACCGTCCAAATCAAGATCTATATCATGGACTTAGCGCAAATGGTGCCCGGATATCGATGAGGTTGTCAGCCTTTGTCGTCAGGTTTTCTTTTGGGTTGTTGGAATCTCATCGATTGGATGTGCTGGTTGACGGGTGCATGCCTGTGCAAGGGCCATAGGGTGTCTGATTGGTCTTGCAAAAACCCCACTTTGATTACAGGATTCTGCCAGCGGCATCCCTCCTTTTGTTGGTGATTTTTCTTATCATGAAATGATGACCTCGCCCTTGTACTTAATGATGGTTATGCGGATAATGACACCCTAATCAATAGTAACGGTGCCAACAGTTGTGAGGTTCGGTTTGACTCCTTTCTGCAGTGGCAAGTGAAAAGGCATATTGGCTCCATGCTGACGTGCGAGTTCTCGAGAATTTTATTATTAAGTCAAAAGAATAACAAACTAGGTAGCCTTAAGATATCATCCTTGAATTGCATAGGGTCGCGGATATCAAAGAATTTTATGAATTCTCTAGACATTCCAGGCGTTTCTGGACATGATCAAAGAAACACCTTATCTTTCATTAACGCAGAAGAAGAGCAATCAGGAAACCACAGCAGACATTTGAATTCATATTGCTAGGATGCCCGATTCCTAGGCAAGTAGATTACGTGCCAAGGAGGTGTAAATCAATTTACAGATGCAACAAAAATTCTTTCATTTCTCAACATAACATATACTGTGCAAACTGTAACTGTAATGCGCTGAAGCTATGATTCAGGTGGTTGTCATAATTTCTGGACTCTACCCTAAACATGCAACGAGTTTCTGCAAAACTCATGTGCCACGGATGTCTCGAAGAAAGAAAATATGTTGTCTCCGTCGGAGGCAAAAAAGGATTCGCCTCTTGACAGAAAGGATCAGAACTACCGGGGGGCAGTCACAATCTGCCACATATGAAACAATATCAGAATTTGTGCCTTTCAAAGCCATATCAATATTTAATATAGCTACACATGTATGGCTAATGCATCTTAAACTGTGCTCACCCCCATCGCCGCTGGGTGTATTGTCATTCCCATTGATTGACTTCAATGCTCCATCCGCAGCAGCTTCTGGGGCTTGGCCATTATTTTGCACCAAACAAGATGGTTCAAAACATTCATTTGTCACCTGACACTAGCATTGCATTGCTACTTTGCTTAGATTGAGGCACATTGATGGCAAACAGCCAATCCATTCAGGTACACTACATAATTCACAGGCTGATCATCGCAACCATTGATGTCAAACATCATTTAAACTCATGGGGATTGTTTGCTGAAATTCAAGTTCCTTTGGAAATGAAAGGTACATCAGTTTCAATTCCAATTACCTCTTACGGAACATAAATTAGGATCCTCCCAACTGCATCTAATATGCGAAGTTGCAGGATTACCCATGCATCACCAAATGACCATGTCATAATGAGAAATTTGAGGAAAAAGATAACAAAATTTTAACACTTTGTGGACAAATGACACTCGGTGTCAACATAATAGACAGCCAACATAAAAAAGCTGATAGTCCAAAAAATGTACAATGATAATTTCAAACCATCTCCTTTCAGCCAGCTATCAAACTTGAAATTTTAATTCTCCTATGCTATGACTTAATATCCTTAAACCAGTGTGTGCCCATTATGTAGCTACAAAGGTGGCCCTTGCCTGTAAAGAGCATGGATTGAATTGGGCCTATGAATTTAGAATCCTATTTAAGTATGCTTACATGTTTGCTACCTTTATCTCACAAAAAATGCATCTTGATAAAGAATTCACAGACCTGACTAGAAGTCTGATTCATTGAACTACTGGCAAACATTGTTCTGAATTAAATCCTTTGAACGGGGGGATGGAGCCACATCCACCTTATTGACAGAACCTACCACCCCACTGACATTCAGGCCCATGGTTGTGTTTATAGAAGGCCCTCCAGACATTGGCATCAAGGGAGAATGTGGAAATGGCATTTGCAGTCCTTGACCAGAAAGCCCAAACATCTGATGATTAGATACTCCCGTCCCATGCAACGTACTTGGTCCTGACATTGGTGGGTGAGGGAGAGGTAGTCCACCCATACAAGGCATTTGAACCATTGAGGAACCAGGAGATCCAACATTCATGCTGGGTGTATTCATCCCAAAACCCATACCCATCCCAATTCCCATACCAAAACCCAGGGGTGGTGAGAATTGCGCAATATGAGCTGCATGCATGTGTGGAACGGCTGTTGTCAACATCATTGGTGGCATATACAAACCAGCTCCCATAGACATAATCTGCAAAAGAATTGGTCAATGAGCCAAGGAAACAATTGGATTACTCAATTCCTGAAATCAACTTGTTTCAACTAAGGCTTGAATGGACTCTTTCCCTGTTTTACTCTGTTAGGAACAATACTATGATACTCTGAGGGATAGACAGAATCTACCTGCACCTGAAGCTGAAGTGTCTTTAAATACTCAATGGCTTCATCAAGCATTGAAGCTTTGTCCACCTTACAATGAAAAAATGCTCAAGTTAGCAAATGGTTTTTCAGAAATTGTGTAGTCCTAATTATTTGATTCTGTTCAAATTCCACAAATTTCAGGAAGAAGCTCAACTTACAAAAAGTTCCTAAAGTCCACATTGTCATGCAAGTCCAAAACTTAGAATTGATACTCTTGAGTTATAGAATTTATTAAACATGGACGAGTTCAAATAAAGTGATCCACTCCCTTTAGGCCAAGCATTGATTAATGTTTAAATTGGGATCCAACAGATAATAGATTTTCATGAGATCAATAAGAGATTCATCAAGAAATATACATCACAATATTCAACCTTGTTGCAGTTTGGTATGAGTTCTTGTAAGGCACGCATCTTCTCATTGATCCTATCCCTTCGCTTCTGTTAATTAAGTCCATATAAGAAATAGTAACTATGTTACAGCTTCAGAACCACCGATCCAATTACAATAAGAAAATACGCAGTATTGATGGATGAATAATAGCAATGCAGAGTGAATTGACAAATAAAATATAGGAGAATATACTTGCTTACCCTTTCAGATAAATTATGTACTTCTGCTGCTCGGCTTCTCTTGGAGCCTTTACCTCCTCGAATAGGATTTGGTTTCTTTGCAGCTATAGACTCTTCGTCAATATCCTGCTAAAAAAAAAACAGAGAAATTAACTCTTTTGATACAGAGAAAATAAAATGAGGTATAGAAAGCACTAGAAAAAAGTTTTAAAGGATGTGAAACCTATATGTGAACCTACTTCACTAGGGCCCTCAGAATCCTCAGTGTCTCGATGTTTTCTCTTCAAACTCTGAGTAGGATCATCTGAAGCTCTCCCCATACTGTTGCCAGAGCAAACTGAAGAAGATGCAACTACAGGCTCCATAGTCTTTTCATTGTTTTCAAAATCCACCATTTCTTTAGTTGCCCCTACTATAAAATTTTGACAGTAGTTCTTATCACTTTTAGAGTCATCTTCTCTGCCCACAGCATCAGGCAGGCCAACGGGAATAAGATTATCAGCAGACTTCCCCTCCATTGGTTCAGATGACATCACAATGGGACAGCAATGAGAGCTTCTTTCCCTTAGAGAGCCACTGAATGAATTAATTGGGTTCACTTCAGGATTGCAACCACTTGCAATTGAGCCCTTGTCTTTAATTTCCATTCTATCTATGTTTGATCTGCCCAAATCGGGCCTCAAATCAATGTTCTGAAGGTTGGCTTTGAAAAGAGCAGCAGGTCTCGAAAAATGTGAGAAATTCAACAAATTGGAGTTAGTAGCAGACGGTGCTGAAACTTTCCTCAACATCTTTATGCTAGGAAAATCATGTAATGAAGTAGGAACTTGGACTGAGTCCCCAGAAGCAGCATTATGGGTGACATTGCCTATACCAGCATCTTTACCTGCCAACACTATGGATCTTGAAAATGGAAATGATGCTTGGTGTTGTGACAGTGACGGATGCAATTGATTAAAACTAGTTCTATCTGCTGAAGAAACGGTTGGGGCATTTCCTTGCTCTGGACTGAAACCATTATGTACAGAAACAGTATGAGAATCCCTCGCAGTCCCATTACCACCATCTCTCCTATTGAAGGATGCAAATCTTGAAAATGGAAATGATGCTTGGTGTTGTGACAGTGACGGATGCAATTGATTAAAACTAGTTCTATCTGCTGAAGAAACGGTTGGGGCATTTCCTTGCTCTGGACTGAAACCATTATGTACAGAAACAGTATGAGAATCCCTCGCAGTCACATTACCACCATCTCTCCTATTGAAGGATGCAAAATTATTCTGAGAGGAGTGTTCAGTTACTCCTGATAATTCATGCAAAAAGTCAGAGGAGTAACCATGCTGCAGAGATTCATCAATTTGACAATTCAACCAAGGTACCGCGTCATCATCTTGATTCAAATCCATTTCTACTGAGGGCACCGACAATGGACTTTCATTCAGCAAAGGCTCCACCGACCCAAACTTAGCCATCTTTGTATTGGTGCCATTTTCTATATCTTTATCTCTAATTCTTAGGTCCTGAGACAGCAGGTTGTTACGAGTTTGAGTCTTTCTAGCTCTAGTGGACTGAATCTGACCATTTTCCCACACGAGCTCAACAAAGTCACTCTTGGGTCTGCAATGAAGTGCATCACACGAGAGAAAACCGGGAAAAAAAAGAACAAATAAAAAATCAAAATCAGAATAAATCGATGAAGTAATAATTTGAATCTTTAGCACCAAAGGATAGGAAATGCGAGAGGTTGCAAAATCAAACATACACAAAAGAGAAATCAGTTGAACATGCAGGATTATTCTCTTGAGAAGATTCAAGCTTTCCTTTAGGCATTTGATGCAGCAGCAGCAGCTCGGACAAGGGCATGATGAAGTGTTGACACAATTCGTCTCCTCAGAAATGTCCGCCTTCCCAGAATCAATTACTTGGCCATACGTTAAGAACAACTTCTCCACGACAATTCTCCGGATACAGCACAATGCCACAAAGCCAAGAAAGTTTCCAAACCTGAAACTCAAAAGAAGAAAAACAAAAGCCACCATCAGGCAGTCGCAGTCGCAAGAAGAGATTTCTCCTTTTCTCCTTTTACAGTTGCGCATAATTTACAGGGGGAATATATAAACCTACCTTTATTTAAAATGAAAATAAAAAAAAAAAAGTCCCCATCACTATCGGTAATCAGAGAGAGAGAGAGAGAGAGAGAGAGAGAGAGAGAGAGAGAGTGGGCGAGAGAGAGAGAAGTATAGAACAAAAGCCAACAATTAATGAACATAAAGTAGCAGTCAAACCTTTTCTTTAACGACTCCTCCTGAAGATCCAAAACCCTCCCGTGGACATCCTATAAAATTGGAAATTAAGCTGATTTAATTTTAAAGTCTTCGCGTAAAGGATTAGGGAAAAAAAAAAAGAAAATGAAATTGAAAATTGGATCTTTAGCCACTTATCTAATAATTAAACTGAAATCCAACAAAACCCAGATCGGATTTTGGGGACTGTTTGACAGTTGAAAGCAAACAACCTCGACTTTAAAAATTCATTTGAGACTCCGAAGAATAGCTATAAATAATAGTAATAATACTACTTGCCCACTGGTTCGATGGCAAGAACCGCTGCATTCAATTGCCAAATACTGAAAAAAGAGAAAAAAAAAAACACAAGAAGAAGAAGAAGAAGAAGAAGAAGAAGAAGAAGAGAAGATACGTCAATCCATATGGGTTGAAATGTGAAACAGAAAGGGATATCATTTCAGTTCAGTAGCATATGACGCGAGTTGGGAGAAAGAAGAGGAGGAGGAGGAGGAGTAGTCTCAATTGGAAGGACAGACAAGGCAAGTGGACGTGGAATATAAGACGGCGAAGGGGTTTGCGGATTATTAGCATTTATGATTTAGCTATGGGACAGCAGTGATTTAGCATTGGCCGGAGAAGGGAGGAGGGAGGGGAGCATTCATCCTGCCTTCTCTTTTCCCTTTTTGCCACATAAATGCAGTAGTAGTTAAGTAACTGTATTATTTTTCGAGGGAGAAGGGGCCGGGGGGGGGGGGGGGGGGCGGCAGGGAATGGGCGTTTTCTTCTTACCATTGCCCGAGCCCACGGGGGGCTGGGTCACACACACACATGGCAGGCAAGCAACTGCAACGGGTAAGGCAAAATGTCCGAATTCCACGAACTTGAAGACTGTACATATGGCATATTATAGCTGTAATTTCTGTATTTGTATTATGAGTTATCCTACCCAGTCAAATTGGGCATGGATTCTGCGTAGTAGTTGTGGACTCCTATGATCTGTATTCGTTACGCAAAACAGCTAGCATCAATGATCTCTTACGTCTTCGTCGTCGTCGTAATAATGTGAAGGATTGTTCGTGAAATGAGGCCACGAGGATGTTGTTTGCCCCTTTCATAATTATCTGTTTGTACAATCATTCTACAGTCTCAATAATATGCGATTCTAGACTTATAGGGGAAGGGTGTACGTATATATTCTTTCCCTTCTTCTTGGGAGACAATTTTTCACGTTCTCGACTCTCGATGTCAAATGATATCGGCATTGCAATAATGCTGATGTTGAGGTTGGCTTAGTCGATCATTTTTACTGCCAAAAAAAAAAAAAAAAGTTAGAACGTAGTCACAGGATAAGATAATATTAGATGAAATTAATTGACAAGTAATTTGATATATATATATGAAATGCATTATTTAATTTCATTTTATAAATAATTTTTTTTCTTAGACTGTGTCTAGTGCAATTGTTATTATTATCAATTTGAAGATGCTGCGATAAAAATTCACGAAACAAATCAAATTCCTATGTCAGATGACAAGTCTAAAATCATAATATAAATTTTGTAAAGGTGCCATCCGAAGTGAATCATAGTTAGTTGTAAGGATGTGGTGACTTTGTGGAAGTCCTGATTAGCTCTCTCTCTGGATCAAACCTCATCTGTTAAATTAATTAACATGAGTGGTCCATATCATTTAAAGTATGACTCAAAATAAAAGGCCTAATATGATGGTCGGTTAGGCATAATGGTAAAAGGCCTAATAAACGTTACAGAAAAGGAATATGTGTATATATATCTTCCCCTATTAAGAATAACCGTTACAGGGAGTATCTTCTCATTTAAGATAATTATTACAGAAAGAGAGGATCTTCCTATTTAAGTAACGGTTACAGGAAAGGAAGATGTGTATATATATATATATATATATGCTATTACAGATCTTTCCGAGAGGTCAACCATCAGAGAGAGAAAACGTAAAGAAAAGAAAGGGGAAAGAGTAGGAGAAAAGAGAGAAGCGTTCAGGAACGAAACAGAAGAGGCTTTCCATCTCCACTGCGGGACATCAGCATAATGGACAACAGTATGTTGATTTCAATTACAGTTTTATTGCTAGTATTCGCATAAAGAAAGGTCCTGCAATATATGAAATAAGAATTTCAGAAAGAGAAATTCTAGAAAAGTCTATCAATTGGTATCAGAGCGGGTCTGCGAATATTGCAATTTGGTTTTCTTTATCTCTTTGTGCCATATAGTATTTATTTTATTAGGCTGTATTTTGTTTTTCCTTTGCGTGTAATCAATAATTACAACGCGGGACAAAACAAATATTTTGGTTGCCTGGTACGCGGGTCCCACCTGCAGTATGGTGGTGCTCGGGTAGTATTTTATTTTATTAGGCTGTATTTTGTTTTTCCTTTGCGTGTAATCAATAATTACAACGCGAGACAAAACAAATATTTTGGTTGCCTGGTACGCGGGTCCCACCTGCAGTATGGTGGTGCTCGGGTAGTATTTTATTTTATTAGGTTGTATTTTGTGTTTTTCCTTTGCGTGTAATCAATAATTACAACGCGGGACAAAACAAATATTTTGGTTGCCTGGTACGCGGGTCCCACCTGCAATATGGTGGTGCTCGGGTAGTATTTTATTTTATTAGGCTGTATTTTTGTTTTTCCTTTGCGTGTAATCAATAATTACAACGCGGGACAAAATAAATATTTTGGTTGCCTGGTACGCGGGTCCCACCTGCAGTATGGTGGTGCTCGGGTAGTATTTTATTTTATTAGGCTGTATTTTGTTTTTCCTTTGCGTGTAATCAATAATTACAATGCGGGACAAAACAAATATTTTTGGTTGCCTGGTACGCGGGTCCCACCTGCAGTAGTGGTGGTGCTCGGGTAGTATTTTATTTTATTAGGTTGTATTTTGTTTTTCCTTTGCGTGTAATCAATAATTACAACGCGGGACAAAAACAAATATTTTGGTTGCCTGGTACGCGGGTCCCACCTGCAGTATGGTGGTGGTACTCTCGGGTAGTATTTTATTTTATTAGGCTGTATTTTTGTTTTTTCCTTTGCGTGTAATCAATAATTACAACGCGGGACAAAACAAATATATTTTGGTTGCCTGGTACGCGGGTTCCACCTGCAGTATGGTGGTACCGGGGGTAGTATTTTATTTTATTAGGCTGTATTTTGTTTTTCCTTTGCGTGTAATCAATAATTACAACGCGGGACAAAACAAATATTTTGGTTGCCTGGTACGCGGGTCCCACCTGCAGTATGGTGGTGCTCGGGTAGTATTTTATTTTATTAGGCTGTATTTTGTTTTTCCTTTGCGTGTAATCAATAATTACAACGCGGGACAAAACAAATATTTTGGTTGCCTGGTAAACGGGTCCCACCTGCAGTATGGTGGTACTCGGGTAGTATTTTATTTTATTAGGTTGTATTTTGTTTTTCCTTTGAGTGTAATCAATAATTACAACGCGGGACAAAACAAATATTTTGGTTGCCTGGTACGCGGGTCCCACCTGCAGTATGGTGGTGCTCGGGTAGTATTTTATTTTATTAGGCTGTATTTTGTTTTTCCTTTGCGTGTAATCAATAATTACAATGCGGGACAAAACAAATATTTTGGTTGCCTGGTACGCGGGTCCCCACCTGCAGTATGGTGGTGCTCGGGTCCGAATGAATACCATAAAAAAAAAAACTCCCACATAAAAGATAATTTAATCTTCGTAATTGAAGATTATTAAATTCACGTTAATGAGTCAAATATTAAAAGCTTGTTAGTCACCAAAGTGGTCTGGCTTTGAATGGATTTGAACAGCTGACTGTGAATTTTAATTGTTCATTTTGGATGCTAATAAAATGTTTTGAAATGAACAATTGTGGTTATTAATTATAAAGCTAGGAGATCATCCAAAGATGGATCATTGCTTATAATTAATGACACTAAAAGGGATTAATTAATATACTAAGTAAACGTGATTGTATATCCAAAGATGACATTCATGTTAATTTTAGTATGATTAATTGATCTATTAAAGTTTATTTAAATTAGCATCATTATTGATTAGAATTATGTATTTGAGGATCACCCAAAGGTGAACTTAAATACATAATTAAAGTTTGTAATGTATCTGAATCCATTAGAGTTTACTCAAAGCATTAACGTATAAATTTGAATTATATTTGCAGCTTCCACCAATGTATTCGCCTTAGGCAATTCAATGGTCAAATTCAATGGGCTGAACTATGCTGAATGGTCTGAGCATATTCAGTTTCATTTGGGTGTATTGGGCCTGGACTTAGCAGTCATTTCGGATGAAAAGCCTGCAGTCATTACAGGGACTAGTACAGAATCTGATAAGTCTTTTTATGAGGCTTGGGTACGGTCCAATAGGCTGAGTTTGAATTTGATGCGAATGACGATAACTGAAAACGTCAAGCCATCGATGCCTAAGACGGAAAATGCGAGGGAATTTCTGATGAGAATTAAGGAATACTCTCAGTCAGATATAACTGATAAATCCATCGTAGGAACCCTAATGAGTGAGCTGACGACCAAGAAATTTGATTGGTCACAGCCCATTCATGATCATGTGACCAGTATGGCTAATCTAGCAGCAAGGTTGAAAACAATGGGCATGGATGTCAGTGAATCATTTCTGGTTCAATTCATCATAGACTCACTGCCTCCTGAATTTGGCCAGTTCCAAGTGAATTATAACACTATTAAAGAGAAATGGAACTTTCAAGAAATTAAGGCCATGTTAGTTCAGGAGGAAGGGAGATTAAAGAAGATGAAGGATCACTCCATTCATCTCATCGTTCATAAGGATGCTAGTGATAGCAGGTCTAAACCACATAAGAAAGGTAAGAAGAAGGACAAAGCCTCTATGAAAGTCACTGGAGGTCAGATCCAGAAGGATCAGAAATGCTTCTTCTGCAAAAAGATGGGTCACTTCAAAAATGATTGCCCAAAAAGAAAGGCTTGGGTCGAAAAAAAGAAAGGTACGTACTGTATATCATCAGTATGTTTTGAATCAAACATAATTGAAGTGCCCAATAATACTTGGTGGTTAGATTCTGGAGCTACTATTCATGTGTCACATATTATGCAGTGATTCCTTTCAATCCAGCCCATAACAGGAACTGAGAAGTTCCTCTATATGGGAAACAGAATGAAGGCACGAATAGAAGGGGATTGGGACGTACAGATTGATCTTGGACACCAAGTGTCATCTGGATCTAGAAAAGTGTCTCTATGTTCCTGAATGTGCTAGAAATTTAGTTTCTGTTGCAAAGTTGGATAAAGAAGGATTTAACCTCAAGATTGGAAATGGTGCATTTTCATTGTATAGACATTCGTACTATTATGGATCTGGTACTTTGATTGATGATTTGTACCGTTTGAATCTTGATGCTATGTATGCTGATTCCATATTTCTTGTTGAGCATGGTATAGGTAACAAACGTAATATGCATGATGAAAGTTCTGCTTTCTTATGGCATCAAAGATTGGGTCATATATCCAAAGAAAGGATATTGAGGTTGATGAAAGGTGATGTCCTGCCTCAATTGGATTTTACTGATTGGGATGTATGTGTTGATTGTATAAAAGGGAAACAAACAAAACATACATCAAAGAACCCAACCATAAGAAGCAATAAGCCTTTAGAATTGATACACACTGATGTTTGTGGCCCGTTTGATATCCCAACATGGGGTGGTGAGAAATATTTCATCACCTTTATAGATGACTACTCACGATATTGTTACTTGTATCTACTGCATGCATGAAAAGTCTCAGTCAGTAAACATCCTAGAGGTGTTTATTAATGAAGTTGAAAGGCAGTTAGATAGAAAAGTAAAAGTGATTAAGTCAGATAGGGGTGGTGAATATTATGGAAAATTCAATGAAAGTGGACAATGTCCTGGTCCATTTGCAAAACTTCTTGAGAGTAGAGGCATATGTGCACAGTATACAATGCCTGGTACACCACAACAGAATGGTGTAGCGGAAAGGCGGAATCACACACTTATGGATATGGTTAGAAGCATGTTGAATTACAGTACTGTACCCTTATCCTTGTGGATGCATGCATTAAGAACTGCTGCATATCTGCTGAATAGAGTTCCTAGTAAGGCTGTCCCTAAAACTCCTTACGAGTTATGGACAGGAAGGAAACCCAGTTTGAGACATCTTCATGTTTGGGGTTGTCCAGCAAAAGTAAGGATATACAATCCACATGAAGGAAAGCTTGATGCAAGAACCATTAGTGGTTACTTCATTGGCTATCCTGAAAAGTCCAAAGGGTATAGGTTTTACTGCCCTAACCATAGTACTAGAATAGTTGAGTCTGGTAATGCTCGGTTCATTGAAAATGGTCAGTTCAGTGGGAGTGGGGAATCACGAAAGGTGGATATTAAAGAATCACAAAATGAATGATCCACAGTGAGTACTCTTACTCATGTCGGTATTCCCACACCCAGTGTTTCTACTCAAATTGTTATTCCTTATGTTGCATCACAGTCACGTGACATGCAAGGACAACAAATTGATACTCGAAACACGTAAAGTGAACACATAAGAGATGAACCAAGTGACAATATTCAATTTACAAATGAACAAGTGATACCACAAGAAATGACATTACGGAGGTCTACAAGACAGAAAAGGCCAGCAGTTTCAAATGATTATGTGGTTTACTCACTTGAGCATGAATCGGAATTGAGCATTGATAAAGATCCAGTCTCATTTAAACAAGCCATGGAATGTAATGATTCTGAAAGGTGGTTCAATGCCATGAAAGAAGAGATGAAATCGATGGATGTAAACTAAGTCTGGGAGCTAATAGAGTTACCTGAAGGATCAAAACGAGTTGGCTGTAAGTGGGTCTTCAAGACCAAGCGAAACTCGAACGGTAACATCGAAAGGTATAAGGCCAGACTTGTAGCCAAAGGTTTCACTCAAAGGGATGGTGTTGACTATAAGGAGACTTTCTCTCCAGTTTCTAAGAAAGACTCTTTAAGAATTATTATGGCATTGGTGGCTCATAATGATCTAGAGCTCCACCAAATGGATGTAAAGACCGCCTTTCTGAATGGTGACTTGGAAGAGGAAGTGTATATGGACCAACCTGAAGGTTTCATCACTACGGGGCAAGAAAATTTGGTGTGTAAATTAAAGAAATCGATATATGGACTGAAACAAGCCTCCCGACAATGGTATATTAAGTTCAATAATACCATTACGTCATACGATTTTGTAGAAAATACCGTTGATCGGTGTATCTATATGAAGGTCAGTGGGAGCAAGTTCATTATATTAGTCCTATATGTCGATGACATTCTTTTGGCCGCTAATGACATAGGTTTGTTACATAATGTGAAGAAATTTTTCTTTGAAACTTTTGAAATGAAAGATATGAATAAGGCATCCTATGTGATAGGAATAGAAATATTCCGTGATAGATAACAAGGATTGTTAGGATTGTCTCAGAAAGGCTATATCAATAAAGTATTAGAGAGATTTAGAATGGAAAATTGCTCAACAGGAATAGTTTCAATTCAGAAAGGGGACAAGTTCAGTGAATTACAATGTCCAAAGAATGATTTGGAACGGAAAGTGATGAATCAGTTCCCTATGCATCACTGGTTGGAAGCTTGATGTATGCGCAAACATGTACTCGGCCAGACATCAGTTTCGCAGTTGAAATGTTAGGCCGATATCAAAGTAATCCTGGAATAGATCATTGGAAAGCCGGAAAGAAAGTACTTAGGTACTTACAAGGCACCAAAGATTACATGCTTACTTATAAAAGATCAAGTCATCTTGAAGTAGTAGGCTACTCGGATTCAGATTATGCTGGATGTGTAGACTCGAAGAAATCTACATTTGGTTACATGTTTCTCCTGGCTGGAGGAGCAATTTCCTGGAAAAGCGGGAAGCAGTCTGTCATTGCTACTTCCACTATGGAGGCTGAATTTGTAGCATGCTTTGAGGCTACTGTTCATGCATTATGGTTGCGGAATTTTATCTTAAGGCTTGGTTTGGTCGACAGTATAGAAAAGCCGTTAAGAATTTTTTGTGACAATTCCGCAGCAGTCTTCTTCTCTAAGAATGATAGGTATTCTAAAGGTGCGAAACATATAGATTTGAAATACCTATTTGTTAAAGAAGAATTGCAAAACCAAAGAGTGTCCATTGAGCATATTGGCACTGAGTTGATGATAGCGGACCCGTTAACTAAAGGTTTGCCACCGAAAACATTTACTAGACATGTTAATCGGATGGGCATTATGGACAGGTCTTCGTACACTTAAAAGTCAATATTTAGATGCTCATATCATTGTGACACTCGTGAATTCAATTAAAGTTATGGTTTTGCTTGTGCTCTGTTATCTTTGTTTAGATGTATACAATTATGGTTTGTGAGATAATTAATAGCATATATGAGAATGACAGTTTAAAGTTTCAATGTTCCTCAGTAAAGTATTATGAATTATGATGATTATGTGATACATGGAAGGAATCATATTGCTATAAGATGTGTGACCGCCATGATCCAATCATCTTAATTCAATTAAGTGTTGTGATTTGATGATCTTTAAGAATTGTGTGCACTTAATTGTTATTGTTTCATCAAGTCATGACATGGACCAAGTGGGAGATTGTTAAATTAATTAACATGAGTGGTCCATGTCATTAAAGTATGACTCAAAATAAAAGGCCTAATATGATGGTCGGTTAGGCATAATGGTAATTTGGGTCATCGGGTTTAAAATCCGTCCACTCTCCCTATTAAGAATAAACGTTACAGGAAAGGAATATGTGTATATATATCTTCCCCTATTAAGAATAACCGTTACAGGAAAAGGAGTATCTTCTCATTTAAGATAATTATTACAGAAAGAGAGGATCTTCCTATTTAAGTAACGGTTACAGGAAAGGAAGATGTGTATATATATATATATGCTATTACAGACCTTTCCGAGAGGTCAACCATCAGAGAGAGAAAACGTAAAGAAAAGAAAGGGGAAAGAGTAGGAGAAAAGAGAGAAGCGTTCAGGAACAAAACAGAAGAGGCTTCTCATCTCCACTGCGAGACATCAGCATAATGGACAACGGTATATTGATTTCAATTACAGTTTTATTACTAGTATTCGCATAAAAAAAGATCCTGCAATATATAAAATAAAAATTTTAAAAAGAGAAATTCTAAAAAAATCCATCATCCTCTACAAACAATTTCACTCAAACAATATATTGCTAACTAACGTCTTGGATAAGACAACACGGATGTCCTGCTTTTACTTGCAGTCTTTCTTCCCCTCCCCCCCCCCCACCTCCTCTCTGAATATTGAAAAATCTGTACACCTGTGTTTTTTTTTTTTTAGCTGCAGTTTTCTCAATGTTCATACTAATTAAAATTATCAGAAACATTTACCATTCAATAATGTGGTACAGTACAGATAAACGATGCGTTGTTGCAGTTACCCCGAAATCATAGATTATGGAATTCAAACGTGGGGCTTGTACGGTAATGCATTTGTTGTCCAATTCTATTCTGCCACCACAGCTAAAGGCATGCGTCTCGAACATTTAGTTTGAGGTCCTGCAGCCTGCGCTTGCTTCTGCATTTGACCTACTTCGGCGGAGCTGGACGTACAACAATCGTCGGGTTGAGTTTAATTCATAAAGTGAGTATATTTTACGTCACTTAACCATAAATCTTTTTATATTATATTTAAAAAATTATTTAATTTAAAATTTTAAATAAAATTATAAAAATATCATATATTATACTTTAACAATAAAATAAAATAAAAAATTTAACACCCTTGCAAGGTGAATCCCCTGATCCCAAGCATAATATTTGTTCCATATCTATTTCTTCCGACCAAATGGGGTGGGTAGATAAGCTCGTATAAAATATCCATGGTCCGTACAATAAATTCAAATCCAGATTCTAGTGTTAATTAAGGTAGAAATGTTGATTATAGAAACATATATATAAGTCACCAATAAAACACTAGTCCTTTATAAAATTCTTTAACACTATGATGATCCTAAACAATTTTTTGAGATAATTATTCAATAAAATAACTTTACAAATACTCACTTACATACCATTATATATATAGTAAGGGTAAACAAATTAAATAGAACTGAGGTCTTCAATTTTGTGAAACAATGACTAGCCATCTTGGTTGCGGAGCCTTATGAATTGCAGTAGTGAGGCACGAATCGTGCCTTCCAGGCTCCTAACAGCACTCCTCCCAGGACCATCTGCCGTCGGTGCCTTATCCTGCAATCTGCCAAATGACCACTACACCCATCTAACATGAACAGCCACTCTCCTGCCCGCAGGGTGTACTTCATTAAAGTCATCTGTATACTATATAGATGCGTGTGTCTGTTCTCACACACATATTTATATTCATGTGCGTTAGTCAGAGGCTGAGAAATCGGGTCCTAGTGCTCGAAAAATTGAACACATAAACAAAAAATACACTGTAGTAGCTTGAGTTTGTTTCTTCTTCTATGGCTTCTGTAGCTGGCGATGATGTAGAAGCAATCAGTCAATCTATACTGCGCATGATACATATTTATGTATTTATCTATTTAGGCCTAATTGAGACCATGCAACCTTACATCGTCGTGGACTTGGTGGCCTAAAGGTTTCCTCGATGTATAGAGTTCAGTAATAAACCGTGAACTTGGATTGGTGCGAGTGCATGATGGCCCTCCTGATTCAGGCCTGGTTCAACATCAATTAAGTAAGCCTGACAGGGAAATCAACTGAACTGAATCCTTCTTTTTTCATCTTTTTTTTTTTTTTTACTTCTTTTTGGGCGGGGGCATCGACCATAAAGTATCTTGGTGGAGATGTAAATAAACCGATATATTCACAAAAAAATTGGGTTAACTTGGTTTAATAAAATTTATTCAAGATTTGTTTAATAAACAAATCAATCTTTAGTAAAGACTTGTTAAAATTTATGAATCAATCATTTAAGAATTATTTAAAATTTACCTTAAATTAATTAATTTTTTTTTAGTGTGCTACTAAAATATATTTGAAAAGTTCATTTGAGTCATAAAATAATATTTTTGCAAAGATAATGATAAAATTATACACAGTTAACCTTTCATATATTGCTAAAATGTGAACACCATATACACTGAGATATTTTGTCATATCTATAATTATAAATTAATAAAAAATACTTATTTCTTCATTAATTTAATTTTATTTATAAAAATTATTTTATAATTTTAATTATTTTTGTTAATATTATAAAAATAAATGATTCGTTCAAAAAAAAAAAAACTCAAAACTCTAATTTAATGAAAGAAAAATTCAACTTTGTTTAATGCATTAATACGATAATTTTAATTTGATTAAAATAAAATTCAACTCTTTTAATCATGAATTAACTTATACGTTTACTTAGACTTAGTCTTTCGGAAACAAATCCTAGGAGTGCACTCTCCCATTTAGACTTGGATCATTCGAGACCTTAATAAAGATTGGATCTTAATTGACAAAAAAAGGAATATTCTCCTTGTCCACTAGATTAACTCTTTTTGGTGGTGAGTGGACCTATTTGGGCTGGAAAATATCCCGACCGTGCTGTGTGTGTGTAATGTCCCGTTGAGGAAAGGAGTTAGAAATGATTCTGCACTGCAAATACATGGCAACTGCCGAAACATCTAAGATAATTCTCGTCATATATATCAGACACAAACCAATAAAAATGATGATGATCTAATGTTACTTTTATTAATAATTGAAGTTTTTTAAGGAACAAGACTTTAATAAAGGTTAGGTGAATTTCCAGAAGAGATGAAATGTGAAACACTATCATATAAAGTCGCAAGAAAAAAGAACGGCCAAGATGAAGTGCGTCGCATGGACGACACCTTTAATCCAGAATTAGTGTTGAACAGCTCAAAAGTAAAGCTTTACAGGGATTTGGTGGCTGACTGACGGCACTCTATATATATCAGAAAGCTAAGGCAAGTGACTGGGATTTATCATATATATATATATAGATGATAGACAAGGACATATGGGGGAAGGGCAAATGCCTTGATATATATGTTAGGCTATGCTTGGTAATTGCTATATATGGTCCTCTATTGCCTATATAATCGCTGTTTTATATATACCTTCAGACGATGATGTGGTGTGGTGTGTTGCGATGAATTAGATTCATTTCATTCGTGAAACTGAAAAGGGAGGAAATGGAATGGGAGCCTCAGGATTGTCGGAAGGTTGTGGCATGGGTGGGCAGGGAAAATACGAATGAATGCACGTGAACAATAGCACGGCATGCATGTACCATACTACTAATACTGATACTAGCCCGTATCTTCTTCTTCTTCTTGATCTTTTTTTTTCCAAAAAAAAAAAAAAAGCCTGGATCTTACCATGGACAAACTAAACGGGGTCTTCTATTTTAATTGTTATTGTAATCGTGCCAATTTTCCCTACTCCACCCATGCCATAGGTTTCCGATTATTCCTCCCTCTCCAGTCTCCTCACCCCAATCTGCTGTTGCTCCTGGAGGGAGGGAGGTGGGGAGGCAGGGAGGATCTCCACTCCACGTGATCACCCCATCCACCACTCCAATCCGGTCACGATTGACCGACTGACTGACCGAATACTTTGGATTTTTTCCCAATTCGATTGACCCCATGCACACACACTCACACGCATATATAGATATATTATTTTTTATTTTTTTTGTTTTTGTCTCTTCCTCCTTAAAATGTTCGGTTGTGAATTTCATGCTTCGTCTTCTGCTATATCTGTCTAGCCAGCAACTCTCTCTCTCTTTATATATGTATATATATATATATATATATGTGCGCGTGCGCGCGCGCGCGAGTATGCCTACGTCGTATTAATTACGGTATTTGCAGTTCTTCATGCATGTTGTAAACTACGTTTTAAGATCTTGAATTCGTGGCTTTTGTAGAATTGGTTTGCGCGTGTGTCGACGGCTTTAGTTAATTTGCGCCATTCTTCGTTATTTTTATTATTGATATTATACTCCTAATTAAAACAAGTCATAGCTGGTTGATTAATATTATTGTACAGCTGATCAACAAAAGGTAGGTTTCACATGCATCAATGGCTTCAGGACCAACCGCGTACCCGTGTATACCCGTGATCATTGTTTCCACGCCTGCGAGCGGACCAACCACTAAGCTCCGAACCTCATAAATTCAGATGCCATGGCACCTCCGACTGTGGAGTTTTTCAGAGACGAAGCTGAAGGAGGCAACCCGATAGGTTTGAAACACCTGATGTACAGAGTAATCTAGAAAATCTGAGCTGTGTATGCGTATTGATATCTAGCCAGATCTTCTAGCTACAAATTTTTCCCGCTGCTGGGATTGGGTTATATGCGGCTGCGTTTATTATAACGCACGTGCACATGTTGTAACAATAGTAATAGTAATAAACTAATTATTAATGATCCATTAAGACTTCCTTTAGCGGTCGTCTTGTGTCACCACGCCTATAAAGCAATCGCACATCATGCATGGATGCAGTGATGAAGAGCCGGTGATTTCGCCTACGACGACGACTACGACGTGTAACACGATCGCAGCCACTCGGAATGTAACACTCAGACACGAAACCCAAAGCAGAAAAGCAATGTTTTTTTTTTTTTTTGAGATTTTATAAGATTCACACAGCCAGGCGATGATCAGATCAATCAATGTCTTAAAAAAGATTTAGAGAAGGGACTTCTCTTATTCTCTTCTTTTCACTAATTTGTTTTTAAGACAAAAATTAAATAAATTCGAAAGGAATTTTTATTTACTATCCTCCTAGCATGGCTGGCCGGCTGCCTTCGTCACACCTCGGACTGTGTGAGAAGGCGTTGCCCTCAACTTGAAATTAACTCAGTCCTGTCTGTCAGGAAAAGTTGGAATCTCAATTTAAAGTTACTGCTACAGCTGGGATTCACAGCTGAGATTGAAGGTCATCTAGTCTGCCTAAGTTATGCTTTTCCAACCTTGTCAGTTTGCTACGGGGTTATTTTGCAGTTGATTGTTCTTTTCATAGCAGAGCTTTAAACGGTGCATGATCAGCCAAAAAAGAAAAAAAGAAAAAAATAGAAGTCAGAGCTCTCTGAAGAGAAGGGTAAAGATGAAGAAGAAGAAGAAGAAGAAGGAATCCCTCAACATGATTAGAGATTAAGAAATAATTAGGGATAAATAAACAATAATAGAAGAAGAAAGATAAACTAACTGTATAGGGTATGTACGTGTAAGCGTGGTCCTCGATACGGATTGATAACATCGACATCAACTGGACAAGGTTTGAGAAGGTTGAACATGGTAGGGTCGCTGACAACTAGATGCAATATACTCAACAAGACCAAGTTCTATGCTTTCTTTTCCAGTTTCCTCAACTAGGTAATGATATTGTGACACACATATTGCATTGGTTGCCTCCAAAGAAGGAAAAATTTGCTTTTGCGCAGAGGGCGAACAAGGCAAGGGAGCGGCAATTCGTGGCCGGTTGCATCTTTCTTTTAACCTTTAACCGACCAAGCATTAGAAACCAATTACTTCCTTTTTTTTTTTTTTTCTGCCCTGACGTGATGAGCTCCTTTATTATCATTATTATTTTCTTTCTTTTTGTGCAAAGAGAAGTAGACTTTCATTTCACAGAAACTCAATGAGGTGGATACACGAGTCAGAATGCAAAATGTTGGCCAGCTGAGCAAGAGGCCTCACAGGGGCAATTGCTAATCTTCACTGCCTTAGCTGCCCAATCTGCCGCTCGATTGGCATTTTAGACTTAGCATAGCTGCCGGCTGTGCATTCAATAGAGTTGGTTTCAAGTAAATGAAATCTATTAAGAACTCCGTTGCCGTTTGTAGAGATTTATTATTATCCTCCTCTGACGCGAGAGATTAGCATGTCGTGCTAGCTTTCATCTACAGGGATGGGATAGCCATGGGCGAATTGGATGGAAGAACACAAGTCTTACCTAACAGAGACTTTATAATACATTATCAGGATATTGTGGCCCCCAACAGTATAAAAGAACACCGGACGCTTGGTGTTAATCCATGCGGGTGGTGGTTGCGTATCTTCACAGCTTTCATGACATCGAGAAAAGTTCCAGGCACCATGCATATCCATTCACTCTTTACACCAATATATGCATATGTAAAGAATCAGACCATCCATGTCGATTAATCAAAGTAGTACAAACAGATATAAGATGTCCACATTCCAATTGGACATGACCTTCCGTCAACAGGGAAATAATAATAATAAGAGCTAAAAGAAATCACAAAGTTAATCAGTATTACAACTTCGTTGTCGACAACAAAGAAATGGGAAGTCCACTAGGCGACAGAATCATTTCTGAGAAGAAAAAGACACGAAACAAAGAAGTAAACTTGACGAGGATAAAAGTAAGCTTACATTACTCTATTATTTGATAACTTCCACCCTTTGAATTGCACATTCTCTACGGCCCACAGGACAATAGGCCCGAGAATTCTGTGAATTCACCCATTTCAATATGCAATGAAGATGGAAAACATCGTTGCATCCGCCCCAAACTGCACTGAAATGATCACCAAGTAGGATCATTTTCCTATGCAGAAATACCTTAGCAAAATTCAAATATTTCCCCACTATCAAAACTGATTTCTTGTTGACGCAAACAACAGACAAAGGCTAAGATCACAATGGCCTCAGCATTGGATTGCAACTTGGCCCTCTAAACATTAACATCAGACTTTCATGCTTTCAGTTATGCTACCCCGCAATTTGGGAGATCACCACCTTGCCGACAAAGGAGCTCTAAAAAAAAAAAAAAGCATCATCCTTAATTATGTGGCTAATTATAAACTAGATTGATGTCAGGATAAAACACTCAACTTTGTAGATGATTTTCATATGCACAAGCTTACCTACCTTGCCTCCTGTCTATTGTAAAGGAAAATGCATGTAATTGTCAATTGGGGTTTCTATGATGAAATGTTCACATAAGAGGAAACCAAAAAGCAAGACCTTCCCCC